>PVIJ01000013.1:0-139728 GCA_004024925.1 Scalopus aquaticus
GGAGGGAGGAGGAGGGAGGGAAGGAAAAGGGCACAAAATGGAATAGAAAAGAACACAAGGGACCATGGAGATGGATCACGGGTGAATTGGTGGTGGGCTACCCAAGGGGAATACAAAATGTAAAAGACATAAATAACAATAAAAATATATATTTAAAAAAAAGTTTTTAAATACTTTGTTAGCTTTTTAATCACAGTAGAATTTTTCTTTTTCTTTTTTAGAAATTTATTTTTAATGGCACTACTTTGGTGCTCTTATACAACCAAAGAAATACAGTACATTTGATTCAGTTAAGATTGAGTTTTTATTGAACATTTCAAAAGGCAGCTTTATTTATATAACATTATAGTTATCCAGAAGACCTGAAATAACCAAAAACTATTCTACTTAGGTTCAAGTGAGAGATTATACAGTAAGATAGATAAATACCAGAAAAATACTCTTTTGAAATGACTGTTCTTATACATATGAACACCTCCCTTTATGGCAATTCCACAAACTGCTAAAAATGGAGCTTCCATAAGACCCAACAATACCACTTTTGGGAATCTACCCAAAGGACACAAAAACACTAATCCAAAAGGATACATGCACCTGTATGTTCACTGCGGCACTGTTCACAATAGCAAAGGTATGGAAGCAACCCAGACGTTCAAAAATAGATGACTAGATCAAGAAGATGTGGTACATATACACAATGGAATACTATTCAGCATTCAAAGAAGATAAACACATGCAATTTGCAGCGACATGGATGGAATTAGAGAGGATCATACTCAGCGAAATAAGCCAGAAAGAAAGAGAAAAATATCAAATGGTTTCACTTATAACAGGACTACAGGGAAACCAAATAGGAGAGAGACACTGGGGGGGAGGGGAGGAGAAGATAAGGGCGGGCACAAAATGGAGTAGAAAAGGACACAAGGGACCACGGAAATGGATGACGGGTGAATTGGTGGTGGGTTACCCAAGGGGAATACAAAAATGTAGAAGATATAAATAACAATAAAAAATATATATATATAAAAATAAAGTGCCAAAAACATTTCAAAAAAAACACAACAAAGTCCTTTGTCCTCTGCTTATGTAGTATATTTTTATTGCTAATGACACAAAAACTACAATTTCTGACTACTATTTCACCTGAATATTGACTATATTTTCCCTGAATGCTTTCTACTGCCATTCCCTTTTCTTTTAAGATCACCTTTGCTGTTTTCCCTGCACTAATAAGTTATTTTAAGGTTTTAACATCATATGACTGTCCACTTTTGCTTTTATGCATTATCAATGAATTTTGTAGGCTGTTATTACATCTTTTTTTAAAATGAATTAATATGTCATTATCTAACTTGACTTATACTTTTCTTCTTAAATTCTAATCTCTGAAAACACGATTTGCTCAGAATATTCCAAATGACATTATATAACAAGACAATAATAACAGCACTTCAGTCATGTTAGAAAATCAGTTAATACAGGAAATTATTTTGTAAACATCAATGTTATGAAAAGTCTTTGACACTCTAGATTTTAAAAAATAGTGAATCTGGGTAAGTTTCCTATCTCTTGGTCTTTCTGCACTGTATGGATTTTGCCAGAAAAGCCTACATTCAATTAATTAACCTTGACATTCTAAGCAATGTTACTTTGTTATGTTTTTATGACTGCACAGGGTCACTAACTGTGTGATATTTTATCATCAAATAAATTAATGAAAATGTTAATTAATATGGCCATGATGATGAAGACCCTCAGGATACAATTTCTTACAAATAACTACAATCTTGATTTGTTATTCTATCTCCATGTTTTTGTATGTTTGTGAATTTAAGACTAGCATTTTTGCTAAGATTACACAGGGCAAAAAATTTTTAGACAAGTCATATTACTGAAATCAAATTAGTCATTTCCTATCAATTTATATGTGCTCAACATGAATATGACAGTCAAATTCTAATTTTGGCCCTAGTTTTTTGTAATCTGCAATAAATTGATATTTATATCACAAAATGTATGCCAATACTAACAGGCCTATGGTTAATACCTGTAAAACATCAAGTCATAGACTACTTCTTAGATTTCTTCGCTTTTCTCTTGTCCAGCTGTTCAGGAGCATCTCTGGGGAGTGTCCAGCAGTAGTCAGCCAGCATTGCAGTGGACCATTTTCCATGGTATCTTTGTTCCATTGATGTGGTATCTTGATGAAAACGTTCGCCATGCTCATCACTAACCATACCACAGTTTTCAGGGAAGAAATCCAGATGGGAATGAAGGAAGTGGATCTTTAGAGACATACTGCAGCCAAGTTTCTGATACTGCATCGGCATATCTTCTACTAATTCCTTGTAGCTTTCTGCTCTAACATTCCCAAGAAAGTTTGTAGACACCAGGCGAAAGCATTCCATGCTTGTTTCACATTACCCTGCAGCAAGTTGTTGAACCAGTCATCTCATGCAGACAGAATGTTTGGGTAGACGATTCTCAACTTCTTTTGCTTCATTATTCTGCCAGAAAGAGGAGGAACCAAGCAAAAGTAACAGTCTTTGATGTGGTTGCTTGGCTCTCTCCACACAATGGGGACTACAAACGGCATTGATGGTCTTTTGTCACTGAACCACTGTGAAAGCTGTGTTGTACATGTAGCACAGCATATATGCGAGGCCCAAGGCTTGTCTTGGTCACCAACCTTGCATCCGAAGTCAAGATGATAAGCCTTCTTCACTTGAGAAGTGATAGTTTTCTTCTGGTTGACAAATGTCACTTCCTCACAAATAGAGCAGAAATTGTCCACACTATTAACACACTTTCAAGGCATGACTGGTCTGTATTGTGCCTAAATGGATAAAATAATAACAGTTCTATGGAACAGTGGCTTGAACTGTCTCACACAAAGTCTGAAATATTTTTAATGCTCAACCTTTCCCACAGGGCTTTGTATATTGCACTGCTGACATCAGCTTCCTTTAGCAGCCACCCGGCAGTAGTATTGCATTGCATCAGAAAATGATGCAATCAACATTGGATGATGTGTACATGATGGTATTATGCAATGTGATGCAATATTTCATCATTCTAGGCTGATTTAGGATGTTGTTGCAGTCTTACTGGATAAATTTACACAGGGAAATATATAAAATGAATTATACGAAGTATCTTCAAAACAAGAGCTAATAAAAAATTTTCAGGGTTATATTCATGTTCAGTGCACCAAGATACTACAGATTAGGGCCTTTTTAAATTAGTAATGATCTCACTGTTGACCAGTGATTATTATCAACAGTCATATGATGTTTTTTTTTGCTTGTTTCTCTTGTCCAATTCTTTTTTTTTTTTATTACGGTAACACTGATCTACAACTTTGATTGTGTTTTAGAGGCATATGAACTCCCTTGAAGTTCATCTAGAACTCCCTCTTTAAGGGAGTTCATCTATCACCTATCACCAAAGTATCTACAGTCCTCCATCACTATCCAGTGAGCTCCCTTCCCATTTCGTTCTTATCCCTCCTCCTCCCCCTCTGGTAGCCTCAGGCCTACAGTCAGATTTCAAGGGTTTGTTATTGGTTTGCTTTATCTGACTCTTTGTTTTGTTTCTCCATATTCCACAGATAAGTGATACAAATCGTCTTTCTCCTTCCAATTTAGCATAATCCCCTCAAGTTGCATCCATGTTGTTGCAAATTGCAAGTTTTCAAAATTCAAATTATATTTTTCAAAATCCTTTAATGTATAGTTTATTAACAATAATGACAATCTCTTGGGGCCTCCTTGGTGGTGTAAGTGGTTAAGTTTCAGCCTATGAAGCTATCCACAGCCATTGCAGCAGGAGTTCATTCCCCAGCCAGGGAGCTGACCCACATGGTGCAGCAGACCTCTCCTGTCTTGCCCACTGCTCCCCTCAGCAGTGTATTTCAGTCATTCTGCCAGTTCATCTTCCCACCCTGTCTCTGTTGAATCCTCTCACAGCTCCTCCCACCCCCACCCCCACCATGCCTCTGGCCTACAACCCAGCTCTTGTATGCATAAATAAATAAATCTTTAAGAAAAAAATAATAACCAATATCTTGCATTTGTGGGTCTGTACAGTTCTTGATGTACACCTAGAGAATATTTAAATGTCCTCTTTGCCAGAAATTCTTTTTCCTCACCTGTTTGGTAAACCTTATCCATATTTTAAATCCACCCCCTGGGAATACTCTGACTTTCTCAGATTTGCCTGTCTTACATAAAACTCATATGTGTCACTGTATGTCACAACTATTTACAAATCAATCCCCATACTAGAACATGAACTCACTGGGAAACAGCAACTATATTCTATTTGTCTTTGTGCCCCCAGTGTGCACCACTGTGTCTGGCATATAATAGAAATTCAATAAGTACTTATGGGTGAAAAATCACCTACCTTGATCCTCAAATACCATGAAGGGAAGGGAAGGAAACAGAGGCTCAAACATATTAAACTATTTGCCATAGGCCATATTGTTAGTCAGTTACACAACATGATAAATAGGTCAAATTCCTGCCCCACTACACTCTCCAATATACATGTAACCATCATATATACTGATGAAGAGGGAGGGAAGAATATAAGATGCAAAGTCTGCCCTTAAATGGTAAGTGCATTTCCATGAGTTCTGTATTAAGTTGAAGGAAAGAGCTGAGAATAGGGTTATGACAATGAATGATATATTTCAGAATCACTCATTCAAAGTGCCAACAAGATTTAGTTATTACAGTAAAAGCCTGAGCAGAACAACTGGCTTCTATAATCAAAATACATTAAGAAACAAACATCTAGAGGGGAAAAAAAAAAAACTTTTTTGTTAGAAAATTTCAATTTTATGGGTATTTTTTCCCTGTCTGAACAAAGAGGGATATTTTAATTTTGGATGTGTTCTACAAGTAGATGTGAGATAATGAAATGACCATCAGAAA
Organism: Scalopus aquaticus; assembly: GCA_004024925.1. NCBI lineage: Eukaryota > Metazoa > Chordata > Mammalia > Eulipotyphla > Talpidae > Scalopus > Scalopus aquaticus. The sequence goes on from PVIJ01000013.1 coordinate 4,941, forward strand.
ATTATCCTCATAGCCACTGTTTGAGCTGAACCTATAGGTAAATCCTGGGGGAGGAGGGCTGGTTTTATTTTTTTAATTCCATCATTTTTAGTGAGGTAACAGTGGTTTACAACACTATATATGATTTAGGAGTATAGGTTCACAACTATTAAGATGTATGTTACCACACCACACCCACTACCAAAGCACCGATAATTCTCCCATCATAGTCCATTGGGCTCCCTTTACACTTTCTTTCCCATCTCCTACCCCTCCATTTTGGTAGCCTCAATTATGTAATCATATTTTAAGGGGTTTGCTTAGTTTTATTTTTGTCTTTTATTTTGTTCAATTATATTCCACAAATGAATGAAATCATCTTGCATTTGTCTTTGTTTTCCTGGATTATTTCACCTAGCATAATCCCCTCCAGTTCCATCCATGTTGTCACAAATGGTAAGAGTTTGTATTGTTTTATAGCTTAGTAGTGGACCATTGTGTATAGAAAACACATCTTCTGAGTCCACTCAATTATTTTTGGACACTGGATTTGGCTATTGTAAGTAGTGTTGCACTGAAGATAGGCAAGCATATACCCCTTTCAATTAGTGCTTTTGCATTCTTTGGGGAGATTTATAGGTGTGGAATTGCTGGATCATATGGTAGATCTATTTTTAATATTTTAAGAAACCTCCATAGGGACAGGACTAATCTACATTCCCACCAACAGTATATGAACAGTCCCTTTATTCTGCACCCTTGACAACACTTGTTAAATTCTAGTTTAAATGAGGAATAGTTTTAAGTCTAGAAAATCTGGAAAACTTGAGTTTCTAAATTTGAGTATATTTCCTACCACTAGCATAAATGGAGACTCACATTTTTCCCCAAGAAAATAAATTGAAGGAAAATCATGTCAATACAAATGAGAACTAGCAATAACTATAGTTAAGTCCCAGATGAGACCTTTAATTCATTTGTTTAAGATTTCACAATTGCAAAATGAAAGAGCAGAACAAGATGTTCTACATGATTTAAAAAAACACACAACAACAGAATTCTAAATTTTCCTGATTCATTATCCTTTTATACCTTTCCTGAGAAGCAGTAGGCTTAGTGATTGGCAACACTTGGACTCAAACCCCAAATCTACTACTAGGAAGTCAGGTTAGTTTAAGCAAGTGGCTCAACCTCACTGTGACTCAGTTTTTTTATCAACAAAGTGAAAGTTGTGAAGATTAAATGAGATAATATGGAAAAATGCTGAAATAGTGTTTGGCAGATTGTATGCACTATGTTTATTTTAGTTATTATTTTTCCACTTCAACTTTCACCAGTAGTGAAAAACTAAGTTATAGCAATGAAAAAACTATATTATACTGTATTATAGTGGAATTTCTGCTTGAACAGAAAATAATTCAATGTATGTCACCATACCACACCCATCATTAAGGCACAAAAAGTTCTCCCATTCTTTATATTTTTTAATCCTAGATAAACTTTCTGGAATCATTTTATTTTTTTTCTGAAGTACATCCATTAGAAGTTTCTGAGAAGTGCTCTCAGCTTGTTATTTAGTTATTCTTCACTCTTGAAATTTGCTTTTTTTCCCCCTCCTGGCACTTTGAAGATGTTAATTTTCTAATTATTATTCCTTTGTACTAGTCATTTGTGACTCAGACTACTTTTAATGTTCTGCCTCTTTAACTATTCAACAGTTTTAACATGATGTGTCTCAGTATGAGTTTCTTTTTATTTATTGTCAGATACATTAGATTTACCTGTATGTAAGAATTTTTATCATTCATTATTATGCAAATTTCTAAGCTGTTTCTTCAGATGTTACGTTTTCCTCAATTTCTATTTTTTTCCCACAAGTTATAAGGTGGGTAGTCATATGTGAGTACTTCTTATTAATTTTCCATATATCTTAAACGCTGATGTTTTCAGTCTATTTCTTTCTGTTTTACATTCTGAATAACTTTACATCAATCTTCTAGTTCACTAATTATATCTTCCTGTGAACCTAATATGTTTGAGTTTTTATTAACCATATTTTCATTTCTAGAAGTGTTATCTTTTTGTTTTTAAATCTGTATGCCATATTGGATAATCTCATATATTTATCATTTTTTTCTATCTTTATATTTTATATAAGTATATTTTTTTGGTGATATCAATATCTAAAGAATTTAGAAATCTAAGTCTGTTGTTTGTCATTTTTATTAACTCATGGTTTCCTAATGTGGTTATAATTTTTTATTATATGTTATTTCGCTAAGCACAGTGTCTAAGAAATGTTGAGGTCTTAAAAGCAGCAAGCGGTTTTTCAAGGAAACTTAATACATGTTTCCGGTAGACACTATAAGGGGGTCTCCAAATAAGAAATGCTTCAAAATGTCTTGGCTTGAATTTGTCCTACTAGCAAATAATTTTACTTCAACTTTGAGATATATATTAGGACATAGCAGAGGCCTGTAGTTGCAAATTCTAAGGAAAGTTTCTCCCCCTGGCCTCCCAAACTGGAGTTGCCAAGGTATCAGACAGGTTACTTGATTCAACATGACAGCCAAGTGGAACTTCTTCCAGGCTATTTTCTGACTAGTGCTATCGCTTCAAGGGTCCAAGTTTAGTCATTTTTTATGACCTTAGACCTAGTTGCCACAGAATTCTCTACCAGAGAAGCTATTCATCCCCAAGACAAGTTTCTTAATACCAACATCGGTTCCCACAGCAACCCAAATTCCCAGACTGGCTTATCTTCCTGTTTTCAACTCTATATAACTGCTTGAGATTAAAATTTTGTTTTGATTTCATTTTGTTTTCGGTTTTGGCAGTTAGGGATTTCCCTTACTCTTTTACAATGTCAGCTAGTCAATTTAAAATGTTTATTTTATCCAACTATTCAGATTATCATATTAACATTCTGTCAGAAACATGTCTTTTTATGGGCTTTCGTCCACATAGTTACTCATCAAAACTCTACTCAAAAATTCCTATTACTTTTAGTTTTCCAAGCTTTAGTTTTAACATTAAAATCAAACTATTAACTGTATCTTTCTAATACTCTGGAATGAAGGGTGATAAAGTCTCTAGGATACATGCTTCATTGCACTAAATAATGCCTCTGTGAAAAATCTGTTCCAAATCATCCTACAGGCCTTCGCTTTTTTTGATTCAAAATCTCTGCAAATAATTCAGTGAGTTTCTTGCTCAGGTTTGTAATAGAGAAAACATTTTTCTGGTTCAAAATGGTCTCTGTGCTCAGCAGATTCTGTTCTCTAGGACTATCATTTTTCATGCACAAAATGTGACGCTTCTCTCAAGTTAGAGTATTTTTCTTGCCTTATCTCTTTCCAGATGAGATCCAACTACAAGGATATCTACTGATCTGTTTGGACTAAGACTCTGTGTTTCCTCACCCTCCATGTAGAATTTTAGAGCAGTATGATTTTTATCACCACAGTATGTTATACAAAACGGCCTACATACAAATTAAAATAAATACTTGATTGAGTTGTCACATAATCAGAAAGAGCAAAAGCCCTCATTATTGCACGCACTCCACTAGTTACTATGAATATATCCAAGAACCATCAATTAAATATTCTAAAGGAAGAAACAGAGCTGTTATGTTTTGTTGGGGGGTTTTGTCTTTGTTTTTGTGTTTATAGAGGTTTTTTTATTTTGTTGTGTTTTTTTTTTCTCTAAATCAAAATTGAGTAGAAAGAGAGGAGTCCAGTGACTATAACAGAATGTGGGTGGATTCTGCTTAAAGTACAGTAATACTACCATCCACATTTTAATCAACAGAATTCACACTGATCAGTGTTGTTATAGTGAATGCTAATTAAATGTACCATGCCTTGACACCTAAAATAAAGTGTTACCAAATTCAACCTCAAGCAAAAGGAATCTAGTTCCTTTGAAAGCTAAAATTTTCACAAAAGCTTGCTCAAAAAAAAAAAAGGGATTTTTTTTTTTAGCTGTTTTCTCGTAACATCCAATAAATAGAAATAGACCTGGGAAAGCAGTGCGACTATTAAGAACAACAAATCAAAATGTCCTAGCTACAAAACTGTTTGCTCTTTGAATAAATTATTCAATATACAGTATTTTTCATAATAAAATTCCCTAAAAAAAATTAACGGTCTGGCAGTCAAAATACCTGGGTCCCATTCTAACTCTGCCAGCAATTAGGAGCATGATTTTGAACAAATCTTTAATATGTATTAATGGATTTTTAGACCTCTCTAGGCATCATTTTCACTTCTCAATTCACTTCTCAATTTTCACTCTGAAAATCTCCCTCTCTTCTTGGCAGTATGTGAAGGAATGGTGTTGAAATGATAGTTTTTGGTGTAAAACTCATTTATCTCTTCTGATGCTGTAGTTAGTTCAGGAATAAGATAAAAGGGGGATATTTCAATAGTTCAATGGGAGGAGCTCTATCAAAGGAAAAGGATTATTAATGAAGCAAAAGTTCTCAAAGTTTCTTTGTACTAAAATCACCTTGGATTCTGATTAAGTCAGGAATTAAGTTTGGGAAAAGCCTCAAAATCTAAATTTTTGCTGGTCACCCCAGATGATTCTAATAAAGGCAGTCCTGTATATATTTTAGAAACACATCTCTCAATAAGCTTGTTAAAAATATGTTATGAAGTTGTGTAACAGTGTTTAAGGAACTGAACTTAAATAGACACTTGCTAAGATTATCTAAATAAAATTGTACACTAAAAAATAGAACCGGACTTTAAGTAGTAAATGAATGTAGCATATACATATTTGATTTATAATTAAGCACATCTGAAACATAATGCAATGCAATGCTATTTCAATAAAAAAGTTATAAAAACAAACAAATAAATAAATCCCAGCACACAATCCTTTTAATGCCAAGATGCTATAAGCAGGATTCTACAACAGAAAATGTTTTCCTAAACAAAGCAATTACACATTTTCAAACAGTAACTTTCCACACTTCTAGCAGTAATATATTCCTGGCAATTTAATTCTTTTTTTTTTTTTTTGTCACCATAACTCAGTTTTTATAATCTTTACTTCCCAGTAGACCCAAAAATCCCAGAGTTTGTTGATCAGATATATTTGATGATGAATTATCTAGATTTACAATTGGGGGTATAATTAATTTATTTAATACATCAAAGAGCATAATAAACGTAGTTTAGTTCGTTACTGTAACACTTGGTAGAATTAAAACATTTCATAGTATCTCTGCAGTGGCTATTTAGTGATCATAAGGCTTTGATGATTTGGAGGCATCAAACAAAATTAATTGTTTTAATTTTTAATATGTATTAATGGATTTTTAGTCATATCAAAAGGGTGGGTAACATTCTGATGTCGGAGACATTTTCATCTAGCTTAGAATTTAATAATTTGCTTTTCAGCTGTCAACAATTTCTTTGTTAGTCTATATGTAATAAATACTGATGAGCAAGTAGTTTTACAAGCCAGATTAAATCATTGATGTTCTAACTGATACACACCAATTAAAGGGTGCATAAACTAATCTTAACATAAAATTATGTCTTCAATTAAGCTCTCTTATGTCCCTTTTATATTGATACTTTTTGAAGAGTGAATAGCTGATGTTAAAAGCAAGCCTATTTTATCATTCACAAGTTGTATAGGATATGGTATGACCGCATGAAGTATGAGCACATACATGTATTTTCTGAAGCTATGAGGAAAACTGAGTAACTTCTTTTAAAAAGTTTAGAAAATGTTAAGGAACAAAATCCAAACACTCTTACATGTTGTGTAAATAACTTTAATAAAAATGTTGACTTAAAGGCAGAATAAATGGGCTAGCTGGAAAGAAAAAAAAATGCCAACTACAAATGCACAATCACAGAGAAGGCAGTGCACTGCGGACTTTCTTCTTTTTCTAAATCACACTAAGCAGAGAAAAATCATACTGAGCAAAAACCATTTTCCTCAATGCATAAAGAAGGTAGAGTACAGAAGAGGTAGTATGACTTGGGAAGCAAATACACATGCTCTCGCTACTAAGTTACAGTCATTGTAGGCCTGCCTTCTCAACCTTCTTGAAGTACTTTAGTTTTAGCAGAAGGTATTGCAGAAGACTGTGTGTGTGTATATATATGTATATATATATATATATATATATATATATATATATTTATCAAAAAAAATAAGGTTAAAGTAAGAATATTACTTTCTACACACGGGCAAAAAAGTTGATATCAATTCTCTTAAGAAAGTTCTTGATATTCTTAGTATAGATTGTCTAACTATAGCCCATTTATCAACTAAACTCCCTGGATGAAAGTGAGGATATTCCAGTAAGACTACATAATATATGATCTAATTCTCCTTTAAGTTAGGAGATACTGCTACTGATGATGAGGCTGCCAGTATTGGAAGGGTGTCTTGACTTGGTGCCTAAAGATCATGTCCCATAGAACTAGAAAAGGTAAACAAGTATACTGGTGACACAGGAGGTGTATCTTTATGAACCAGAAAATAATTATTGTCCTCATAAGCAGTGATAGAAAAAAAAATGCTTGGGAATCAGAATGTCTGAAGTCTACTAGTTAGGCCAATCAAAATTAGTCCCAGTTAGAATAGGTTGTGTGACTTTGGGTAAGATAACTTTCCTTTCACATTGCAATTTGAAGGAATAATTGCTGTTCTCTCTGCCTCACAAGCAGCCAACACTTTTCCATCAAAGTAGGTTTCCCCTCCCCATTCGCTCTTTGATTGCTGTGTTTATCCTAGTATATTTTGACTGTTTCTATTTTCATCCCTTTCTGTATAGGAGGACCAACTTCTATCTTGATGAATGAATCTCCAGAGAGGAGAAATCCATTTTTTATAAACATTCTGGGAAGGTAATTTCCACTCAGAATAGCAATTTGACATTTGTAAATCTTTCATCTATATTTATGGATTGACTTAAGTATGTAAATAAGAGATGAGGTCTTGAGACAGGATAAAGAAAAAGACTAGAGAAAATAGGATAAAGGAGGAGAGGAAAGCAAAGGAAAGGAAATAGAAAATATGGGGAATACAAGTTAATCACCTGCCAGAGCACCGAGACATTATGTCATCTCTATTATCTAAATAAGAAGCAAATAAAAAATTTCCCTGGTTAATATGACAAGAGAATCAAAAAACCAAATAAGCACACAATATATTAATAAAACTAACATTTCTAAAATTTAGCAAGGATTTGGAAAACTTAAGCCTAACTGATTGTTACTATTTGGCAACATTAGTAAATTACATTAATACCACTGGACTAAGCGGCTATATTACACTACCATTCAGATGCCCTCACTTACCACTACTGAGCTGGATTTCAGATAGCGACCCTCTGCATTGCCAAGGATAAGAAGTATGTGAACCGGTTTAAGATGACCAGTGAGGTGTTCATTAAAACCAAAGAACCAGTCAAGTGCACTGTATTTGGTCACAAAAAAACATCATGATAATATGACATCAAATCCCTAATTTGCATATCCTGCAACAGAACTTTGTATAAGAAGTATTCAAACGTTCTTAGTTTCTGTAGCCACATTGCAAATCCCTATCTTCACCTGCCATATGACAAAATCTGACCAGAGTAGATAGAAGAAGTATATTTAGCACCACTTTAAGGAACACAACTTAAAACAGACACCTATCTGAATATCAAGCAGTATGTAAACAGAATGGTTTCTTATAATGTCATACCTTTCATTCACTATCTCAGTGGCTGTTATGCTAAAAATTATGCTAGAAATTAATTTTTAAATCCAAATGTAGCTTGGGGTTTTAATAGAAGAAACAGACCTAAGTAAAAATATCACATGGATAAAAATAAAATCAAAAATTATTATAAAACTGCAGAAACATTTGCGCTGAGGGTAAATAACGGTGAAACCAAACCTAGAGTGAAGTCTGAAGCTTCTCCAAAAATGCTGTCCGAACAGCTTTTTGAAGGAGAAAATGAACTAGGTAGATAAAAACAAGAGAAAGAAATATCCAAGCAGAGTTAACAAAGCAAATACGTGTTATAAGGTGTGAAAGAGCATGAATTCTTAGAGTAGCTAAATCTAAGAGCAATGAGGTGAAGAAGAAGCAGTGATCTAGGGCAGGTGAGCATCCTATGGACTTTGGACTTTATCCTAAAAGTAATAATCACATCAAAAACTAAGCACGTTGGCAACATGATTAATTCATGACTAACCTGCTCTTTTATATCCTATCCTAGTCTCTGCCTCCACTTCAGTATAAACTATAGAAATTTCCATACAAAATCAAACTATACTGATAACATTCTAGAAGAGCAGAACTGAAAAAAAAGTATCTCCAGTGGTATGCTTTGGTAGAAAAATAACTAGTCGCTATTCTTCACAACTCTAATCTGTGTTAATTTTAAATTATTATCGCAAATATGTTTTTTTTTATCATGGAATAACATTTATTTAACAGTTCCTACATGAAAAGTATACATAGCAGAGGATACACATACACACACACAATCCTTTACTCACATATTTTTTAAAATTATGGCCACTAATTTAGAATCTAGCACTAAATATTTAAAAAACATGTGTCTCTTATTTAAAACAACACTGTGTTGAACCTAACTGCAAATCCAAAGTGAGGATAAAGAAATTTATGAAATGAAAAGGCACATGTGTAGATAATGAAATTATGGTGACACTGTAAACTTCATTGTTACATATGGTTCCAAAATAATTTCATAAAAATGATAATATACAACCTTCATAAACATTATGAATACCCTTTATTCATAATGGTTTTAAACCCTGACTATTTTTAGCTTAATCACTTTTGCTAATAATGAGCTCTAAAAAAGAGGTTTTGGTCATATGGGATTAAAATTTAAAGAGAAATACAGGGATAGAAGATAAGTAAAACTATCTCTCAAGTGTATTTTCTTAACTAATCAAATTAAAGATATGCCAATTACAATTTAACCCAAGTAAATAAATTAGCTTAGTGTCAAATTTAAGGTAAGACCATCACTGAATGTGAACTAAATACTTTGAAATAGATACCAGATTAAAATTTTCACTAGTATTTTCAAGGACAAAAAGAAATTCCCTTATGTGATACTTTCCAGGATCATTCTTATTCTCATCAAAAAATATCAAAAAAGCATTTTATTAAAAAATTATAATTTATTCATTCAACTCATCTGTTGAAAGAAGTCACTATTTACAGTATTTATTTTCAAGGCTATGGGCTACATTTATCTTTTACCTCTACAGCAAGAAAAAGAAACCACATTTTCAGGAAGCTTAAAACAAGACAAGTGAGACCACACACCATTTACATGAAAGACTAGATCCTACTTCATTTAATTGCATTAAAAGGAATCCAATCCATTAAAAGGAATCCAGATAGAAAAGAAAAAGCAATAAACAGATTACTGTGTGGTCAACAGTATACTACTATAGATCAATTCTTCTCTCCTGCTCTACAAATCCTCCTGGATTTCTTTCACCCTTCAGCCAAAGTCATTAGAAGTATTAGTTTGACCTTCTACTATGGTTATTTCTTGGACACTTAGCATAAAATGGAAAGGAAACATAAATAATGTCCTACTTTCATGGAGTAAGAGACAACTATTAATCAAATAATTATTCTTAAGAATGCAAATTACAAACTGAGGTGATTGTTCTGAAGGAAAGAATTGCAGTTCTACTAGTGCCGCTAACAAAAAGACCTTCATAATCAGAGGTAGATTCCTAAATGTAAAAACTGATGTGAGATTTGAAGCTGAATAGGATGACTGGTAGAAAAGTGGAAACTTAAAGGGTGGGGAATGAAGACAATGTTTCAGATAAAGAACATGCTCTCAGAACTCCAGTATGACTGAAACAGAAAAGTAGGACTGTGGGTAAGTCATGCTAATCCAAGAGTATTGGTCCGTATTAATAGAGCAGCAACTACAGTGTTTTAAGCAGGAGTGTTAAATCAGATCTTCATTTTGAAAATATCACTCTGACAGAAAAGAGAAGACCATATTGTTGAGAAAACAGATCCAGAACAGTACTGAACAAAACTAAGGAAAGTTTTGTGTTCAGAATACCATCATACTAGTTCTGCCAAAAAATTCTATTGGGGATCAACCTCTGCAGAATCCCAGTTTTCCTGCCTGTTTCCTTCCCTTTTATGTTCAACAGAAAAGTACTTCATTCTCTCAATGCCATGTGATGTGCTTTCTAGAATTAACTAATCAGAGACAGATGCTTATATCAGTGAAATATGTCATCTCACCCATTCTTGCTATAAATCATTATTTTAAGGAGAATACCTTAACTTATTATATTAATATATGTTGGCTTTACACAACAAAAATTTATTTTTCTTTAACATTACTTTTATGTCCCAATTTAAAGTTCATAGAACTCTATACTTGGATACTTAGAATGACATTCCTCCAGCTTGAAACTACACTATCTAGAATACCTACCTTTCCTGCAGACTGTGGCTGGAAAAGAGAGTATGGAATGTTGTATGTCAACAAGGAAATGCTTGGACTCAGAAATAAGACACATTATTTCTCTCTGCAGTCCATTTTCCATTGTCCAAAATCAGTGACCTAGCCCAACCCAAATGAATGTGCTTAGGAGAAAAGTCCTAATTACACTGGTCAACAAATTTTTACGAAAGTCATGTTACTGAAATAAAATTAGCCATTTCCTATCAATTTGTATGTGCTCAACATGAATATGACAAATTCTAATTTTGGCCCCAGTTTTTTTGTAATCTGCAATAAATTGATGTTTACATCACGAAATGCATGAAAATAGTAATAGGCCTACGATTAATACCTGTAAAAAATCAAGTCATAGACGACTACTTAGATTTCTTCGCTTGTCTCTTGTACAGCTGTTCAGGAGCATCTCTGGGAGTGTCCAGCAGTAGTCAGCCAGCATTGCAGTGGACCATTTTACCTGGTATCTTTGTTCCATTGATGCGGTATCTTGATGAAAACGTTTGCCACGTTCATCAGTAACCATACCACAGTTTTCAGGGAAGAAATCCAGATGGGAAAGAAGGAAGTGGATCTTTAGAGACATACTGCAGCCAAGTTTCTGATACTGCATCGGCATGTCTTCTATTAGTTCCTTGTAGTTTTCTGCCCTAACATTCCCAAGAAAGTTTGTAGATAACAGGCGAAAAGCATTCCATGCTTGTTTCACATCACCCTGCAGCCAAGTTGTTGAACCAGTCATCTTTGAAGAGCTCTCAAATCTGACGATCCACAAAAACTCCCTCTTTAATCTTTGCTCTGCTGAGTCAAGGAAATTTTTCATGCAGGTATCAGAAAGCTGGTGAGGTCCGGTCCACGGCTTTCACGAAATTCTTCATATGGCCTAGTTTGATGTGAAGGGGTGGTAATAGGATTTTGTGAGCCTCGACCAGAGCTGGATGCTGGATATTCTTCCCTCCAACTGCTACATTTGGTCTGCGAGTCCATTCCTTCCACATGTAGTGCAATTCACTTGCTCGGCTATCCCACTCACATAAGAAACACACGTATGTTGTATATCCCTGCTGCAGTCCCAGTAAAGGGCTGCTAGCTTCAAATCACCACAGACATGCCAGCTGCACTTGTTATACTCAATGGAATTCAGTAGTTGCTTTAAGTTATTTTATGTCTCTTTCATGTGGACAGCATACGGTACTAGAATAGATGGAAGACGGTTTCCACTGTGCAAAAGCACAGCCTTAAGACTCAGTTTCGAAGAGTCTAGAAATAGTCTCCATTCTTGTGGGTCATGAGTGAGTGCATGAGGCCCTCAATATCAGAACAGAATACCAGAGTACTTTCCTTTCTGAAGAAAGACTCCAACTGCTGTTGGCGCTTTCGATAGAAAGTAATTATGACATCTTCTTTAGAAAATTCCATTGCTGGAGTCTTGATCCTAGCAATTCTGCCTTGTTCTTGGATAAGTCCAAATCACGAACCAGGTCATTTAGTTCTTCCTGTGTTAGTCTGGTGGGGTTGATGATGCACCACAGTGAAAATCTGGATCACTGCATACTGATGGAGCAGGAGAAGAACAGGTCGGCTCACCCTTGTCCTCATCAGATGAATCAAGAGAATATTCTGCTGGAGGTTCTGGAATAGGAAGTCCCTCACCATGTGGAATTGGTCTCAATGCAGACAGAATGTTTGGGTAGACTATTCTCGACTTCTTTTGCTTCGTTATTCCACCGGAAAGAGGAGGAACCAAGCAGAAGGAACAGTCTTTGATGTGGTTGCTTGGCTCTCTCCATACCATGGGGACTGCAAACGGCATTGATGGTCTTTTGCCATTTAACTACTGTGAAAGCTGTGTTGTACATGTTGCAAAGCATATATGTGGGGCCCAAGGCTTCTCTTGGTCACCAACCTTGCATCCGAAGTAAAGATGATAAGCCTTCTTCACTTGAGAAGTGATACTTTTCTTCTGCTTGGCAAATGTCACTTTCCCACAAATAGAACAGAAATTGTCCACACTATTAACACACTTTCGAGGCATGATTGTTCTGTATTGTGCCTAAATGGATAAAATAATAACAGTTCTATGGAACAGGAGCTTGAACTGTCTTGCACAAAGTCTGAAATATTTTCAATGGTCAACCTTTCCGACAGGGCTTTCTATAGTGCACTGCTGACGTCAGCTTCCTTCAGCAGCCGCCTGGCAGTAGCATTGCACTGCATCAGAAAATGATGCAATCAACTGCGGATGATGTGTGCATGATGGTATTATGCAATGTGATGCAATATTACATCATTCTAGGCTGATTTAGGATGTTGTTGCAGTCTTACTGGATAAATTTATATGGTGAAACATATAAAATTAATTATGTGAAATATCTTCAAAATGAGAGCTAATAAAAAATTTTCAGGGTTATATTCATGTTCAGCACACCAAGATACTACAGATTAGGTCATTTTTAAGTCAGTAGCAATCACACTGTTGACCAGTGTTATTGGGAAACACTGATAAAACCTAAAGTACACTAAGAAAATTTCCTTTTTTCTCCTCAAAAGATCTAAGGATAGTCTATTTACAAAAACATACAAAACCACTGCATGAGACACAATTCATTTCTATGAGTAAAAATGAGAGGCTGATAAATACCCAGTCAAAAGTAAGGAGAAGTTTTATCCTAAGTATGCAGCCTTATTTTGGATAAAGTACCATTTTGTTAGTTTTAAAATATTATAACTAGATTACAGTGTCAGTTCTACTGTCTTTCTCTCTCCATATAACCTCTTTAATGTCTCACCTCAGCATCCTCACAGCATGGAAATCTCAGTTTAGCTGGCTTTCTCTAGAGTCATTATTCCCAGAAAACAAGGTGAACGCTGTAGGACTACTTATGACCAGACTTTGGAGGATGTGCAGCATCCATTTGGTTACAAAGAGTCAGTCCAGATTCACTGTGTAAAAGACTAGACAAAGGCATAACCATGTTCACTGAGAGGAGGAATCTTTGGAAACTAGTTACTGCACATCTGGTTGGGAAATGAGCCATATTCAAAAACACTTATATATGACAATTATGAGTGATTTCCTTGAAAAGAAACAAACCTGCTATATATATAATAAGGTGAAAATCCAAGAATCCAAATGCCAAAAGATGGCATTAGCCAACACATGACATTTATATAAAATCTCTCATATACTGGACTTTATAGCCACTTTTAGGCATGCATAATCATCATACAGTAACAGAATTTTTGAAAGATAGTAAAAAGTAGCATCTTTAAACATCATATAAAACTGTAATGGAATATCTGCAAAGAAACCCTATTAACAAAATAAAACAGCAGAAAATTTATGTCACGGAATCTGGAAATAAAACTTTCTCCCAGGTTTCCTTTTACCCATACTCATTTCCTCCTGATACTCAATGCAAAATACCAAGAAGTTTCTCAGAATATCTTCCAAAGTGCACTGTAATCATTAATTAGTTATTCCACACACTGTTCTCCTGAGGAAAATAATTATAATTATCCACTATTATGGAAAGCAATAGCAGACTTCTAAAGACCAACTTGCCCTAGTACATACTCAAAGAATATGATTTCTCTTTAAAGCTTTCCAGACCTCAACTTGCATTATTATATCATGAAAAGTCTCCCATTGCTGATTAAGCCATCTGTTCATTGGGAGAATATATCTTTTCTCTTGTAGACACTAAAATTAATATATTAAGCTAATCATTTACTTATTTTGTAGCTAGTTCTCTATTTACTTTAGGTGGTCCCAAAGCTTAAAAGACATATAAGAAGGCTCCAGAAAGTGAAACAATTTGCTTTACTTGCAGGAAATATCATTATTAGTTCCCTAAAAGAAGTAATTATAAATTTACAATTGTGTCACATTTTTAGATGCTCTAAGCATTACATTAAAGACAGCCATAAAACAAAGCATTTTAATAACATGTTGTGGCCAATTAACACACTCTGACCTAGAACAAAGTATAGTGACTACTATACCTCTGTTTTGCACATCCCACCTAGCTGCTCTTGTGCTTTATTTCTCCTTTTCTATTAGCACCGAAGGGGAAGGGTGGTGGCAGTCAAAAGAGGTAAAAGTAGATCAGTTTACAAATAAAAATGTTTTTTTAACAAATCTGTGTTATTAAAAAAAAATAACTGATTGCCATGTTAATTGACACTAATTTATTCCATTGAAATTACATCATTTCCCATGCTAGGCTATTCACAATCCAAGCATACCACATGCTGATTTGCTGAGACTATGAAACTATCCTAACAGAATTAATTAACAAATTAAGAAATGGCACTAAAATTTCCTAGCAGAAGAACATAAAATTAGATCAGCATACTGTGAAAAATGTAAAAAAATAGATGTAAAGAAAAATGAAACAAGCTAAACATTTTCCTATTCAGTCAACCACAGGCAGAGTAGATTTAATTACACAAAAAGCACACTGGTTTGAAGAAGAGGGCTGAGTATTAGAAATATGATGTTTTAAACGAATGCAGTCACCTGGCTTTGAGGTAAAGTATTTGGGTGAGGAAAATGAAAAGGCAGGTGAACAGAAACAAACAAGAATCAGTACAGGGAAGCAAATTTTAAGGAGTTGTTCTTTACTTTGGCTACCCAAGAGAATCCTATGGGAATTATAAAAACTACTGATGCCTCTGAAATTCTAAGCTAATGTGTTTTGAATGTGGTCTGAGGATCATGCATTTTTTAAATTTCCCAGGTGATTTTAATGTGCAGCCAAGTTTGAGAACCATTGACTTAAAGGATAGTGATGGCCAGGTAGATATAACTCAGGACAGCAGGTTGTCATCATGAGTACGTCAAGGGAAAGGACTGGTTTTGGTAATATAGCAGAATAAATGTTCATAGAATTCCCTCCTAGTAAGCACAACTAAAAATATTAGATAAAATATTTTAATACATGTGTTCTAATGCACTGTATAACTGACAAGAAATTAAGAGAATTCCTCGGAGACCAGGACAAAAAGAAAACACAAATCTTCAGCAATAAGTGGCTTAAGAACTGGCAGTTACTTTGGAGTATACGGCAATTCTTGCTAACCTATACTATAGGTTATGAAGAAGAGAAGACTAAACCAAGAGACCTTTCAGCATAGAAGGTCAGATTAGAGATGCTCTCTTAAACTTGGTGTCTTTGAAGTGTAACACTCTCAGAACATGAAATAATAGGAGTGGAACAAAATCCCGTCCCATCAAAAGAATAATACAAATCATTCTTAGCCTTCACTTAGCAAGATAAGAAGAAAATTACCACATATAGGAATTCATATTAAATGCCTCTGACAAAATTTAAAGAGGTCATAAGATGGTAGCACAAGCAAACAATTCTTCTATGGAAGGATACACATTGATTGAGGAAAAAAAAAATTTTTCTGTAGATGATATTCTGAGAAAAATAGCCTCACAATACACTAGCAGCAGGGCATGGGGTGGTGGGGCGGCGGGTGTGCTTTCAGTGAGTTACAAGGAAAAAGAGACCAAAAAAATCAAGTCAAAACCTGTAGCTATCAGTTATAAAATGGAAAGTGAATTTCTTGACCTAACAAACTATATCTCCAAACAACCAAATTTACTGCAAATAACACATGCAGTAGTGAAGCAAACAAATGTTTTCAAAAAAGAAGGAAAAAGGGAAACAATTTCCTACTCTCATTACTTCTCTTCACTGGAGGTTGTACTGGAAGCTGTAGTCAGTGGAATAAAATGAGATTAAAAGAAAAAAAAACATGAGAACTGGAAAGGAAGACATAAACTGTTAATGTATATAGGCAATAAGCCTTAAAAATATCAGCACTGGTAAGAGAGCTTACCCAGGTAAATGCACATAAGATCAACATATAAATTTTGAGTGAAATTCTACACATCAACAATTAAGAGTTTAAAAATACAATCTGTTAGAAAGATACCATTCACCACAATCACACAAAAATAAGGTAGCTAGGAATTTAAAAATTAATGTACAATACCTTCCAGAATATTGTCAATCTTAAGACATTAAAAGCAATACAAACAAAAGGAGAGATGCAATATATTAAAAAAGGACAATATTCTAATCTTAGTTCTTCCAAAATTTGATGTAATACAATTCTATCAAATCCTAAATGAATTTTGACAAGCTGATTTCCAATAGATTATTGGAAGTTATCTCTTTTTTAAAGAAATACACATATTTTTCTAAAAATCTACATAATCTCTTCAGGCTATGACAGCAATTAAAGAACCTCTTTTAATATTTGCTTTATTGCTAAAAATAAGTTTTTAAAAAACCTAAAGTTGAACAATCTAGAATGGACAAGATCTTAGAATTAATCAACTTTCTAAAACAGAATCAGGAATAAAAAGTAAACACACTGGTCACAAATAAAAAAGTTAAAATAGTAATCAAAAATCTTCCCAAAGTCAAAACCCAGGACCATGGCTCCTTAAGGGAGTTCTACTAAACTTTCGAAGATGAAACCAGTATTTATCTTTCTCAAACTCTCACCAAAATAAACTGAAGAGGAAGGAATGCTTCCAAACACATTTTATGAGTCTAACATTATTCTGATACCAAAAGTAGACAAGGACATCACCAAAAACAGAAAACTGCAGACCAATATCCCTGATACAGATGGATGCAACACACCTCAAGAAAACCTTAGCAAAGTGAATTCAACAATACATTTATATGATCATTACATCATGACCAATGCGATTTATCCCAGGGACATGAGGACTATTCAACATTCATAAATTTATAAATGAAAGTCAACTCAACAAAAGGAAAGAAAAAAATCCTAAGATGATCCTAAAATTATCACTTGAGAAATAAAGATAATGAACAGAAAACAAAATTAAAGTTTTAATATGAGAATAACAGCTATTCAGGATGTGAAAAGTTCAAGAGATGAGTTTGATTATTCTAGAGAAAGCAATGGAAGCAGAATAGACCAAATGGGTAACTGAACCATTGATCTTGAAGATAACAACGCACAATGGATTCAGGAAGAAGGAAAAAAGAAAAAATATGTAGAAAAAGAAATGAAGAAATATCTGAAAATAATCTAATTCCTTAATAGCAAAGGTAATATAAAGATAATGTGCAACACAGAGGGAAAGAGAGAGGGAAAAAAAGATCTTATTCAATGAAATAATAGAAGAAAATCCTCACACCTAGGAAAGGAAATTAATATCAAAGTTCATGAAGCTAAAAGAATACCTGGTTATCTAAATATAATGAAACCCATACCAAGTCAAAGAGTAGTGAAATTTCCAAGACTTCAAACAAAGAAAGACTATTGAGGGCAACTAGTAGGGAGAAAAATCAGGCAACCTATAAAGGTATTCTCCATCAAGTTTAATTCATACATTAAACTTGCACACCAAAAATGTCAAGTATACACATGTCAGAAGAAATTTTACAAGCAAGAAAAGAATGGGATGATGTATTTAAAATACTTAAGAGATAAAAACTGCCATCCAAGAATACTAAATCCTGCAAGATTCTCTCAGATGAGAAATAAAAAGCTTCCCAGACAAATAGAAGCTGAAAGAGCTCACCAAAAACTAAACTCCATTATTTAAAAAGTGTTGAAATTTAGAACTTTAATATAAACTCACAAGAAAATCCACAAAAATATGGAACAATAGAACCATAAAATTGAGTACAAATGTCAGCAGCAAAAGCTCATACCAATAATTATCCAAAATGTATATGGACTAAGTTCCTCAAAAAAAAAAAAAGCCACAGAGTGGCAGTTTGAATCAGAAACCAAAACCCAATTTTCTGCTTTCTCCAGGACACCCATCTGTGCTTTAAATGAAAAACAGGCACAAAGCAAAAAGTTGGAAAACTGTCTTTCAAGCAAGTGGGATACTAAAATATGCAGGGAGAGCTATACTTCTATCAGATAAAATGAATTTCCAGCTAAAAAGGTAACAAAGCTAGGACTGGATATTACAGTGTCACTAATGAAAGTATCAATCCATCAGGTGGACATAACACTCATAATGTATATGCATAAAACAAAGAAGCTTGGCAATATATAAGGCAATTATTAACAAATCTAAAAACAGACACTGGCAGCAATATAACAGGAGACTT
Source organism: Scalopus aquaticus (assembly GCA_004024925.1). Lineage (NCBI taxonomy): Eukaryota > Metazoa > Chordata > Mammalia > Eulipotyphla > Talpidae > Scalopus > Scalopus aquaticus. The sequence goes on from PVIJ01000013.1 coordinate 23,547, forward strand.
TAACATCACTCTTTTCATCAATAGACAGATCAAAAGCCAGAAAAATCAATAAGAAAATGCTATATCTAATTCTTCAGGAAGAATTAGATCAGAATTAACAGACTTTTAGGAGGCCCTGCACACCAAAAAATTGAGTATACCTACTTCGAAAGTACACATGAAAAATTTTCAAAGCTAGACCACATGTTGGGTCACAAGACAAATGTTAATAAACTCATGAAGATTGATATCAACCTAGAAACCAACTAGGAAAGTAGGAAAAACTCTAATATGTAGAAACAGAAAAGCATATTACTTAATGGACTATTGGGTTAATGAGAAATCAAAGGAGAAATTAAAAGTACCTGCAGATAAAAATGAAGAAATGAGCTATCAAAACCTATCGAACACAGCAAAAGCAATACTGAAAGGGAAGTATATAGTGATACAGGCTACATCAAGAAACAACAATTTCAAAAATATAACCTAATCGTATACCTTAATGAACTAAAAGAAGAACAAACAAAACCAACAGCCAATAGAATGAAGGAGATAATAAACATTAGAGCATAAATAAAACAGAAGTCAAAATGATAGTCCAATAGATCAATGAACCGAATAGATGGCTTTTTTAAAAAACAGACAAACATATAGATAGGCTCACAAAGAAAAAGGGAAGGCAAATGCAAATAAATAGAATCAGAAATGAAACAGAAGTTAAAACAGACATTCAGAAATACAGAGGAGCATAAGAAACTACTATGAACAGCTATATGCCAATAAACTGAATAACCTAGAAGTGGACAAATTCTTAGAACCACATAACACTCTACACTGATTCATGAAGAAATAGAAAACACAAACAGACCAATTACAAGCAGGAAAATTAAAAACAGTAATCTAAAGTCCCCCAAAACACAAAGCCCAGGAAAGACAATCTCACTAATGAGTTCTGCCAAACTTTCAAAGAGGAACTAATAGAATATATCTTCTCAAGTTCATCCCCCCAAAAATTGAAGAAGAGGAGATGCTTCCAATCACATTTTGAGTCCAACATTACTCTGATGCCAAAAGCAGACAGGACATCACCAAAAAAGAAAACTACAGAACAATATCCCTGATGAACACAGATGCAAAAGTCCTCAACAAAAGTTTAGCAAACTGAATTCAACAATACATTAATAGGATCATACATCATACCAAATGAATTTACTCCAGGAACACAAGGAGGTTCAACATCCACAAAAGAAGCAAAAGGAAAGAGAAAAATCCTGTGGTCATATCAATAGCTGCAGGGAAATCATTTGACACAATCCAACATCCAGTTATGACAAAAATATCTCAAAAATTGGGATAGAAGAATATCTTTCAACATAATAAAAGCTCTGTATGACAAATACACATCTAACACACTCAACAGTGAAAAACTGAAAGCTTTCTTCTAAGATCAGGCAAAGAAAAGGCCGTCTACTTTCACCACTACTACTTGATATAGTATTGGAAGTACCAGCTGGTTAAGGCTTCAAATGGTGCTGACAGGACAAATTCAGCATTCTAAATAAAGGAGTGATCAATTTAGAGTAGACTTGTCAGAGGGAAAGACAAGGATATATACTGACAGTTTCCATATCTGCTTCTACTGGACAAAACTAAAGCAAACAATAGCAAACTGCTATTTTAAAATAAAATTTCAAATTGACTTTGGTGTAACTTCAATATTAATAAGTAAATGCTAATTTAATGTCAAAATAACTGCTGTGAAATTTTCATGACTATCTGAAATAGTCCTTCAATGCAGAATTGAATTTTTTAGATTTAAAATTGTTTTCACAATCAGCCTCATTTCTTACTGTTTTCAGTTTGCTCTAAGAATTATTCATACTTAACCTGCTACTTGTGGGCCTCCCCGGTGGCGCAGTGGTTGAGCGCTGCGCTGTGGAGCTATCGGCAGCGGCTGGGGAGAATCCCACATGGTGGGGCAGACCTCTCCTGCCTCGCCCACTGCTCCCCTCAGCAGTGTACTTCTGATCTGCCTGTTCTGCTCCCTACTCTGTCTCTGGTGAACCCTCTTGCCATCCCACGCCTCTGGCCTGTACCCCAGCTTGTATGTAAAAAAAAAAAAAAAAACCCTGCTATTTGTATTTCAAATTGAATTTCCAAAATCTCAGGAGAGAGTATAGTATACATTGAAATTGATTAAAATGCATCTTTCTCTACTCTTTTAAAAGTTCCAGGGCAGGGGTTTGATAAGTAAAAATTTTAAATTTATGGACTGTTTAAAAAGAATAATTTTGCCACAGTCTTGGTGATTGTCAAATTTGTCACAAACAAAGCCTCAGAATCAGTCTTACACCCACCCACCCCCACACATATTACACACACAAAGAAACTAGAATTCAGTTTGTGTTAAAAGAATGGGTCATATTCCAGAAATAGATCAACAGTTTCTAGGTTACTATTTATGTTTTTAAATCATTTCTGCCTCTTCTCTGAACACTCTACCTTATGTGCTAATAAAAAAGTAAAATCCCATGCCTATGACTCATGAAAAGGATTCACTGACAGGAAACATAACTCGAACTGAGGCTGCCCTTAAAGACCTGAGCTAAGATGGGCTTCTCCAGCTTGTCCCTGTTTGGCAGACAGCTGCACTTATTCTTCTTTGGGCTCATCATTTACTTACCCTTCAGTTGAAGTGACATTCCTTTTGAACATATCTTGGTGGGCAGAAACTGAGCATAGAAAGCAAAAACAGCAGGGCTAGTCCTGGGATATCTCTGGTTTTACTAAAGATAGGGAGCACAGCCCTGATTTCAAACTATACTACAAAGCCATAATAATTAAAACAGCATGGTACTGGAACAAAAACATACACAAAGACCAATGGAACTGAGTAGAATACCCAGAATTAAAGCTGCATATATATATACATATATATATATGAACAACTAATCTTTGACAAAGGAGCAAAGAAAATGCAGTGGAACAAGGACAGTCTATTCAATAAATGGTGGTGTGTAAACTGGACAGCTACATGCAAAAAAATGAAGCTAGACTACTACCTCACGCCTTGCACAAAATCCAACACAAAATGGGTAAAAGACCTGGATGTAAGACCTGAAACCATAAAATTTATGGAAGAAAATATAGGCGAAACACTACGTGACAAACAGCTCAGCAAAATCTTTAAAGACACATCCCCCAAAGCAAAGGAAGTGAAGGACAAATAAACAGATGGAATTACATCAAAATAAAAAGCTTCTGTACAGCAAAAGAGACATTAACCAAAACTAACAGACACCCTACCAACTGGGAAAAGATCTTTGCACACAATACAACCAATAAAGGACTAATAACAAAAATTTACAAGGAACTCACACAACTCAACAAAAACAAAGCCAAAATCCAGTCAAAAAAATAAGCAGAAGAGCTAAAAATCCACTTCTACAAAGAAGAAGAGCAAATGGCCAACAGGTACATGAAAAAATGTTCAACATCACTTATAATTAAGGAAATGCAAATCAAAACCACAATGAGATACCACCTCACACCTGTGAGGATGGCACACATTAAAAATACAGGTAACAACAAATGCTGGAAAGGGTGTGGAGAAAAAGGAACTCTTCTACACTGATGGTGGGAATGCGAACTGGTTCAACCACTATGGAAAGCTGTATGGCGTTTCCTCAAACTACTAAACATGGAGCTTCCATATGACCCAGCAATACCACTTTTGGGAATCTACCCAAAGGATACAAAAACACTAATTCAAAAGGATACATGCACCTGTACATTCACTGCGGCACTGTTTACAATAGCAAAGGTATGAAAGCAACCCAGATGTCCAAAAATAGATGATTTGATCAAGAAGATGTGGTACATATACACAATGGAATACTATTCAGCATGGAAAGAAGATAAACACATGCAATTTGCAGCGACATGGATGGAATTAGAGGGGATCATACCCAGCAAAATAAGCCAGAAAGAAAGAGAAAAATATCGAATGGTTTCACTGATAACAAGATTATAGGGAAACCATACAGGAAAGAGACACTCAGTGGGGGGGTGGGGAGAGGAGAGGAGGAGGATAAGGGCACAAAATGGAGTAGAAAAGGACACAAGGGACCACAGAGATAGATCATGGGTGAATTGGTGGTGGGCTACCCAAGGGGAATACAAAATGTAAAAGATATAAAGAATAATAAAAAATATATATTTAAAAAAAAAAGAAAGAAATGGAGCACAAGATCCCAGGAGATGACTGAAGAACACATAAAAAGATACACTGGCTACTACACAGATGAAGGTTGAAAGAATAGCGATAACAGCAGAACAATACAGATAATTAAAGAAAACAAGGTTAAAGGGATCTTCCTTCAGGATCAAAAAATTGTATTGCCAGAGCAGGTAATATATAACCTAGTTTTGAGAAATTTGTAGATATCAATGATGGACTGAAGCAGGACCATATGTAATCAACAAAGTTCAACTGACTCTTTTTGGTAAAGAACAGTACATAAGGGGAGAGGCCTTCTAAAAAAGGTCTATTTAAGATGGACTTTGAAACAATCAGTAAAATGACATGGAGAATGTACAATTAAAGACTAAGTCGAGTGGCAAAAGATTGGAAGCTTACATTTTAGAGCAAAACATAGCTTGCTTCTATTGATAATAAAGTCAAAGGTATGACTTGGTCTTTGAAAAATTAGTAAATTTAACAAAAGTGAAATGACATTCTAGGCAGAGTGACAGTAAGTGAAAAGCTAGAAAAAGGAAATTTTAAGGTATGTTAAAGTATAGATGGAGAAAGTAGTTGGAGGAAGGTTGGCTAAACTGGATAAAATCAGCGTAGGTGGCGCGATTACATAAAAACAATGAAAATTCATTCCCTGTTGCTCTGTCTTCTGTCTCAACTTCAACTTTGTAAATTATGCCTAGGACCTGTCATGTTACCAAGACTGAGAATTCCAGACCTCGTATCGGAACAGGTATGGAAAAGAACTGGGCATCCAGCGGAGTAACAAGTAAAGTGCTAGGCTAAATCCTGGGAGATATAAGAGGTACAATGTGTTGTTCCACCACATTTATTTTTCTTTGGATGATGCTAAAAACTGCCTGCATAATATGTATTTTCTGAGATCCGGGTACATGACAGTAAATCTCTGATAATCTGGATTTCACTGACAAAATATTAGAGAGAGAAAGAACAAGATTTATTGATTTTTAAAAAGTAAAATAATTTTTCTTCTGTGAATTGCTGTAGTATTAACCTTAAGGAAATGAAAATCCAATCTATATCTTAAACGCTTAAAGTCAAATGAAGTAAAGCATTATCTGAATATAGTGGGTGAGAACTTATCCAAATACAGTGGGTGAGAGCTGATCCAAAAGCATTATCTGAATATAAAGGGTGAGAGCTTACCCAAAAGAACTAACGTTTAGTTCTAATAAATGATGTTTTTTTTTCTCCTAGCATTAACTCTCCTCATATAACTCACTTATCTGTCAGAAGAGACAAAGTCTTGCTCTCAATTCAGTTTATCATGAGGAATTTAATCACTCAGCAAATACTGAAATTCCTGGCTGTTTGTAATTTAATTTGTATTTTTAGTTTTTTTTAAAGTTTATGATTTCAGTCATGGTTACATATTTCCACAATATTAATAGTCACCTTTCTACTAGCCAGATTTTAAATATGTGTATTATTTCAAAATATGGTGCCTTCCAAAAATATTTCTGATACTGTTTAATGAAGATTCACCAAGTCTACCACCAATATTTTGTCTACATCTGTGGATAAATTATACTAAGTGGGGCCTAGATTATTTTATACTATAAAATAGCTGTTGCCTCCTCTTTTGGGTTTCCTTGAAGATTCCCCAAACTCATATGGCAACTGAGAGGTCCCCTGAGTTGCTAATTTTCATGGAAAAATACCATATTTGGTTTATATAAATATTTCATTTGTTTAAGTCAATCATTTACTCATTCAGACAATATTTGTTAAGTACATATTTGGCGCTCAATTATTTATCAAGTATAAGGCAATTTAAAATGATCCAATAAGAAGTCTCATTTAATGAGCCAAAGGGCTGAAAAAAAGTATTTGAATTGCTCAGTAATTATCTGGGTATCTTAAGAATACAAATATACCAAATTCAAAACATTAGTTGCACATTCTGTTACATGGCAGCAAACTATATGAAAAATAAGGAAACAGAAGAAAGTTCAAAATAAAGGTAAAAATTCAGCACTGTATAATAACTTGTTTAAAAGTGATACAGGGAAATGAAAACTCCAGAAATTTTTTTAGAACCAAAAATAGCCATAATCCAAATAATAAATTCAGAGGTCACCACTCTCCCTACCCTCTTACAGAAAATGAGGAATCCATTTAAGAAAGTAGTTAGATGTTTATTAAACAATGATATGTAAATAAACCATTGAGAATGTTGCTCAAAATCAGTTATGTCTTGTGTGTGTGTGTCAGAATATTTAAAGTCAACTCTAACCAGTTTTCAACTATACGATGAATTATTGCAAGTTATAGTCACCATGCTACACATTAGTTCCTTGAAGTGTATTCTTGTAGTTGCATACAAATTTTGAGATAATTTTTCTATATTTGTGAAATATACCATGGGAATTCTGACAGATTACACTTAATCTCTACATTACTTTGTACAATATTAATTCTTTTAATTCTTTCAATCCAAGAATACAGGCTACTTTTCAATTATTTGTATATTCTTCAATTTCATTGTTGCAGTTTTCAGTATACACATCATTTATCTCTTTGGTGAGAGTTATTCCTAAGTATTTCATTGTTTTTGATGCTATTGTTAATGGGATGGCTTTCTTAATTTTTCTTTCAGATAGTTCATTATTGGTGTATAGAAATGCAACTGATTTTTGTATAATGATTTTGTATCCTGCAACTTTACTGAATTCATATATTATAACAATTTTTTGGTGGAGTCTTTAGGGTTTTCTATATGTTAAATAATGTCATCTGAAAAGAGGTAATTTTATTTCTTCCTTTCCTATCTGACTTTTTCTTGCATAATTCCATGACAAGAACTTCTAGCACTATGTTGAATAGAAGTGGGAAGAGTAGGCCTGCTCGTCTTGTTCCTGATCTTTGGGGAACTTCTAATTTGCCATTGTTAAAGTACAGTGATAGGTGTGAGACTATCATATGTGATCTTTATAATATAGAGGTACATTTCCTTCTATAATAGAACTCTTTTTTAGCTTCAGATAAAAGAACAACGAAAATATCACTAATGAACAAGAATCCAACCCACTTTAGATTTTACCAGCAAAGTGTCACATTTCCATTCCTCTGTTTATACAGATTTTAGTTTCTAGGCTTATACATAGTATAACAAAGAAATCTTAGTAAAATATGTATTATCTAGTAGAAACTAGCCAGATATTATATAACACATAAAATTATATATATTTTATTATGTTCACAGAATTGCTTACATATAAGTATACATAACACACAGTATTAACATTAATTATCAAATAAACGTAAATTGAAGCAATAATTAAGTAAATATGGCTTACCCATAGAGTTAATACAAAAATAATTATTATCCAGGATTGGAGAGAACTCAGAAAAAGAGTAATATTCAAAGTTCAAGTCTGACAAAAAGAAGAAATGTAGGGGCTAATTTTTTTAAATTATGGTATTTTTTTATTGAGGTAACAGTTTATACCACTATATATGATTCAGACCTCTTCAGATGTATGTCACCACAACCAAAGCACCCATAATTCTGCACCACATATCATCAGGCCCCCCTGCCCCATTTATTCCCACCTTCCACCTTCCTCTTATAGCTTCAATTCTGCAGTAAAAGTTCTATTGTTTGTTTTGGTTTAGTGTCATCTGTTCCTTTGTTTTGTATCTTTATATATCATATACAGCAACATCATTAGGTATTTGTCCTTTTCTTGCTTGCTTATTTCACTTAGCATAACGCCCTTCATTTCTACCCATATTATCAGAAATGGCAAGAGGTCACCTTTTTCAACAACTGAGTAATGTTCCGTTCTGTATATACACATCTTTTTTATTCAATCACCTGTCACTGAGTATTTAGGTTGTTTCCATAACTTGGTTATTGAAAATAGAGCTACAGTGAATGCAGGCATGCATGTAGCCCTTCAAATTTTGCATTCTTTGAGCAGTTACCAAGGAATGGAAATGTTGATTCATATGATATATGTATTTTTAATATTGAGAAACCTCCATACTATTTTCCATATAGCTGAAGCAGTGTGCATTCCCACCAAAAGTGTACTAGGGTTCCTTTTACTTCACACCCTAACCAGCACTTGTTGCTTCTGGTCTTTTCGCTATGGGCCATTCCCGTGGTGGTGAGATTTTATCTCACTGTGGTTCTAATTTGTATTTCTCTAATGACAAGTGACAATGAGCATTTTTGCACATGCCTGTTAGTTACCTGTATGTCTCTTTTAGATAAATGTCTATTTAGCTCTTCTGCCCACTTTTTGATTGGGTTATTTATTTTTGTTGAGTTGTATGAGTTCTCTGAAGACCTTAGATATTTAGTCCCTTGCATATGATTTACAAATATTTTCCCCTCGTTTCCTGGAGTAGCTTTTCATTTTAATGATGGGTCTTTTGCTGTAGAAATTTTTTTGTTTTATGTAGTTTCATTTGTTTATTTTTGCTTTTGTTTCCCTTGCCACTGTTGTAGAGTCCCAAATAAGATAAACACCTCACATCAATGAGAATGGCCTGTGTCAAAAAGACCAGAAACAAGTGTTGGTAAGGGTGTAGGAAAAAAAAAAAAAAGAACCATTATACACTACTGGTGGAAATGTAGAATAGTCCAGCCTCTATGGAAAATAGTATGGAGATTTCTCAAAATATTAAAAATAGTTTTACCATATGAACCAACAATTTCACTCCTTGGTATCTACACAGAGAATACAAAACACTAATTCACACTCCTATATTCATTGCAGCACTATTTACAATAGCCAAGTTATGGAAATAACCTAAATGTTCAGTGACAACAAGCAGATAAAGAAGATATGGATATATACACAAGAAATATTACTCATTAAAAAAAAATATCTTACCATTTGTAACAACATGATAGAACTAGAGGGGATTATACCAAGCGAAATCAGAAGGAAAAAGACAAATAACAATGATTTCACTTATATGTGGAATATAAAGATACACAAAGGGGGGGGAAATGGGGAGTAAATGGGGGAGGGAGCTTAATCTATGGTTCAGGATTAGGGTAGCTTTAATGGTAAGTGTGATGCGGTAATACACATCTGAAGAGTACCCTAATTATAAGTACTGTAAACTATTACCTCAATGAAACATAATACAATTTTTAAATATAATAAAAATAAATAATTGCATTTATTGAAAAAAAAAAAAAAAAAACCAGGACATTCAAAAAGCTCAAGAGGGCCTCCCTGGTGGCACAACAGATTAAGCGCAGCACTATGAAGCTAGCCAGAGCCACTGCAGCACAAGTTCAATACCAAACCAGGGAGATTCCCACATGGTGCAGCAGACCTCTCCTGCCTCAACCGCTGCTCCCCTCAGCAGTGTATTTCAGTCAATCTGCCTGTTCTGCTTCCCACTCTGTCTCTGGTGAATCCTCTCGCCACCCCACACCTCTGGCCTACACCTCAGTTCTTGTATGCATAAATAAATAAATCTTTTTTAAAAAAGAGCTCAAGAAACTACACCATACAAATTTAAATTAAAAACATACCTTGACCAGTTATATCCTTTTTTCACATGTAAATAAAGGCTGATTTAATAAATATTACGCCTGGTCAACTAACATAATTTCTTTTCATACTAACATATTTTAAAAGTACAGTCATATTTTAAAACATACGTGACCACTACTCTAGGGATGGTTGGGACTTGCCCAAATTATACCATTTCTTAGCCCAACATAAATTAGCAATTAGAGTTTCTAGCTTTCATTTTTCTTTCTGGAAGGCAGTGCTGATTTTTTTTTAAAAAAAGGAAAGAAAGAAAAGAATGCAAAGAAAAAACAGGGAACAGAGCAAAGGGGAAATGAGAAAACAGAAGAAAAAGAAGTAAAATAAAGCAAAGGAAGGAATGGCAGGAGGAGTGGTAGGAAGCAAAAGCCAAAACTAGTGAAGATAAGTTCTTTCAATTATACATTTATAAATAGTATAAAACCTGATGTCAAAAAAATAATGTTTAATTTGGTAATATAGTTGTGGAGGAGGATTTATATGGATTTAGCTGAATTGCATTTGTAAAATTCTTTACATGTCAAAAGTGAACAGAAAAGCAGTTTTTGAAAGCATCTTGTGTTTGTTCATTCTTTCAAATCTAAAGAAGTGACAAAAATACTCACAATGGTGAATTGAGAATAATAACTAGTCAATTTGCAGAGCCACCTACTCTGAATTCTTTACACCCTTTTTACAAAATGCATCTAATACAAATCAAAAACAATGGAGACTGAAGCACACAACTAAGTCATTATGGCATGTACAGAGTTTTTATTTGATTCTAAGAATAATAATAGTTGATTATAGTATTTATGACAATAGAAGTTCCCTAATAAGAGTTAAAACCATCAATTTTAATTGAACTCTGTTCATTTTTAATTAGAACTGCTTACAATCAGTAAATGAAATAAATTTTAAATGAAGTAAAATATAAAACAAATTAAAGTTAGGCCTACAAATCAAATATCCAAGGTTCCTCAGATACTAGGAGTATCTTGAGTAACCAGTCTTTACCTGGAATTTTCCATTCCTGAAGGAAAATGGAGAACTTGGCCAGCTGTGGCAGAATTCATCTAAACCTTTCTCGTGGGTGTGATGTAACAATGAAAGCCAGTGACCATTAGAGTTACTTGAGTACATGAGTAGGATGTTATACAGAAGCTTAAACCACAAAAGCAGCCTGACCATAGACGTATGAGTAGGTCATAACCCTAGCTTCCAAATACGCAAGCATCAGAATTGGTCAATCCAAATTCTTAATTGAGATGTAACCTATATTAATTTCTTAAAATCTCTGAGCATCAGTTTCTTCTTCTGTAAAATTAAAGTTAATAGATATTTTCTAAAATAGTTTTGAGGATTAAATACAACCTGTATAAATTTATATCATTTAATATGACACAGTGAAAGGTCCGCACCCAATAAATGTAGTTACTCTAACAATAATCAAATAATTTTAATACTGTTTTGCATAGAAAAGATATAATAATTATAAATAATTAATCATTTCAAGGATATAAAGTGCTATGGAAAATAGCTACAATTTACAAAAAATTATTGCGCAAATTATTTTATATATATCATAGACATTCCAATTTATGGAACTGTTAGTCATAGGATGGTTAAGAAACACAGGCAGTACTTTGAATTACTATTTTAATTATTATACAATAATGTTTCAAGAAAAAAATAGAGAATGACATAATCGTCACATCAAATTTTTTTAAAAATCACAGTGGCAGCAGGGCAGATGATGAATTGTAGAAGACTAAAACCAAGACAGAAGAGAGTAGAGAAAATACTGAAGTAGAATTGACAGGATGTCACAAATGAATGGATGTGGGAGTAAGGAAAAGAAAAAGCTCAACTTTTTGCCACCAGAAAGAATTGGATATCAAGTTCTTTTAGAACTCAAAATCTAGTCGACACAGACCAAGGAAGAAAGGCACAGGATTTCACTTCCACTTACCTCCACTCACTACCTGATCCTTAGCCACAATAAGTGCATCATTGTTGCAAATGTAACAAAACATCATTGGCTAGCTGCCAAATATTTCATCTGTTTAAATAAATCTCTGTAAAGCTTTTTACCAAAAAAAAAAAAAAATGATTCTAGGGTTGTTATTTCAAAAAATGAAATAAAATAGCAAAATGACATTTTATTTCACATATATGGCATTCCTTTGATCCTAAGAATGACTTGATTGAACACAAGAAAATTATGTTTACTGTGTTCAAAATCCACGAATTAGAAACAAAAACTACCTGCTGACCAGTTCAGCAAATGACAGGAATAAAATTTCACACCAATCTTCAGAAAAAAATTTTCAGGCATTATCTGAATATTCCATGTACTGATAAACATCACTATCTAAACAGACCCCTGGTCTTAACACATGCTATGGGCTGAAAAATTCTGTATAGTTCTACATGCTTTAGCACACAAATGATTTTCAGTTTACACTCAAAATTCCAATATGAAAATTTGAAGTATAAATACAATTAGAAAAAGTTCCCCCTTTGACATTTTGGTCAAATTTGTTTAAATGAAATTTTGTAATTGTTTTTTATTCAAAATATCTAATAAATAGCAAGTATAGATTTTTCATGTAATTCAATCACTACAGTTAGAAATACTTAAACTTAAATGTGAAATTTTACTCCAGAGAGATTGCCATTTTAACAAATATAATTACTATGCTTGTACCATCCACCAAGTGAGGTCTCTGAGGTTGAGGTGAGGGCAGGGGAAGAGAAAAGGCAGGAGAGACAAAGTATAAAGGATGGGGAAAAAAAGAAAGCTGCCAATAGAGTATATCTCAAAAGTTCTCATCCCAATAGAAAAAAATTGCAACTGTGACAGTGGGCTTAGTGCTTTGTGGAGTCTGAGACTAAAATTATGAGAAGGGATGGTGGAGAGGAAAAGTACAGAAATCTGTCAGTCGTATCATTAAAGTAAGACAGAGTGAGAAAGCATCAATCAGGCAGTGGAGTCCAAGTCACAGTTACGCAGTAATTGATGAGCTCACTCAAACTTTGAGATGCCCTCTCAAACTTTTTGGTGTTGGGACCCCTTTAAACGCATGAAAACTATTAATATTACTAAAGAGCTTTACTTATGTTAGTTATATACATTGATATTTACCATACTGGATATTAAAACAGAGTAATTGCAAAAATATTTTTAATTCATTTTAAAAGACAGTAAATCCAAAACATACTAACATTCAAAACAAAATGAAAATTAGCAAGAGAGTACCATTGTTATACATCCCTGAATATCTTCTTAATGTCTGACTCAGTAGACAACTAAATTCCCCTATCTCTTTCTCCACTCAGTCTGCTTCAATGTCAAATCTCCGGTAGCTCTCTGCACACCCATAAGGGAATGGAGGTTCTAAAGGTAAATAATATCTTTCAACTAAACCTGACCACATTGAAAATGATGCATTAGACAAACCTATTTTTAAAGATAGCAAAGGTAAGTTTTACAGACTAGCACTAAAAGTCCATAAATAGATTGGCTCATCTTGTAAGTCTGTGAATTCTGGACTTCAACAGAGCTAGTATCTTAATGGGTCAAGCTCATAGAGACAATTATCCATTACGATATTTCCAAATGTAAACCTAGAATCAGCTTTACAGTATTTCTTCCAGGTGATCACAGAATTGTAAGCAACAGAAAAAATTGCTTCTGCTTGCATAAAAGAAAGACTGTATTGACAAGTCAATAGTAATTCTACTGAAATAATTACAGAATCTACATTAGGTTATGGCTTTATTTCATTACAATAATTATGATAATAGAAAGCACTGCTGAGGGGCATCTCTCTTTCCTGAAGAGCTATAAAAATTAAATGATCTCCACATATTTTCTATTGCAGTGTAACTGACATATAACATTACATTAGTTTCAGGTATACAATATAATTATTCAATATTTGTTAACACTGTGAAATGATAATTGCAATATGTCCAGTTAATATCCATTCTCACAGTTACAATTATTTTACTGTGATGAGGACTTTTGAGATTTACTCTATTAGCAACTTTGTTTTTTCCTCATCTCCTTATACCTACTTATCCATTTCTCCTCCCCCCACACCTCTGAGACCTCACTATGTTTACTAATATCTGTTTATTTTTCTTAATTATTTTACCTTGTAAAATTGTACATTATGGAAATGTCCATTTTTGTTTTTATCATTCTGATTTGCTATACAACACATAATCCCCTTGAGTTCCTTTTTTTTGCTGTAAATGGCTATATTTCATGTTCCCTTATGGTTGAATAGTATTCTATACCACATTTTCTTGATCCATTTGTCTACTGAAGGGCATTTATGCTCCTCCCATCTCCTAACTATTGTAGGTAGTGCTGTGCTGCAATAAAAACTGTAGAATATATAAGATTGTTTTGTGTTTGTGTGTGTGTGTGTGTGTGTGTGTGTGTGTGGTTTTTTGTTTGTTTTTGCACTGATGCTTTCGAGTTCTTTGGGTAGATGCCAAGTGTGGGATAGCTGGTCATATGGTATTTCCATTTTTAGTGTTTCAAGATAAATACAAATCTCTGTCCATAATGGTTGCAATGGTTTACATCCCACTAACAATGTAATACAATGCCTGATCAATCTCCCATTAATCAGTATATTCAGATTTTCTATTTCTTCATGATTCAGTCTTGGCAGGTTCTATGCCCCTAGGAATGTATTCATTTCTTCTGGATTGTCCAATATGTTGGTATTTAATTGTTCATAGCAGTTTGTTGATCCTTTGTATTCCTGTGGTATCAGTTTAACTTCTGACTTTATTTGGGGTCTCTCTCTCTCTCTCTCTCTCTCTCTCTCTCTCTCTCTCTCTCTCTCTCTCTCTCAACTATGTTTATCTTATCAAATAACCAGCTCTAAGTTTCCTTAATCATTTTTACTGTTTTTAGTCTCTATTTTCAACTCTAATCTTTGTTATTTCCTGCTTTCTACTAACTCTGGGCTTCACTTGTTCTTTTTCCAGTTCTTTGGCATATAGAGTTAGACTACTTATTTGAGATTTTTCTTGTTTTTTGAGGTAGGCATTTATCACTATAAATTCCCCCTTAGATATACTTTTGCATTATCCCATAAATTCTGTTATGTTGTATTTCCATTTTCATTTGTCTCAAGATTTATTTTTATTCCTATTCATTTCTTTGTTCATCCACTGATTATTCAGTATCATGTTGTTTAACCTCCACATATTTATGAATTCTCCAGTTTTCTTCCTGCCATTGATCTCTATTTTCACATCACTGTGGTCAAAAAGATACTTTATATAATTTCAATCTTTTGAAATTATTAAGACGTCTTGTAGCTTAACATAGGATCTATTGTGGAGAGTATTCTATGTACACTTGAGAGGAATGTGCATTCTGTTGCTTTTGGATGAAATGTTCTGCATATATCTGTTAAGTCCATCTGGCACAATGTGCCATTTAAGGCAAATGTTTCCTTATTGACTTTCTGTGGATATCCGCATACTTCTGTGTATAAAGATATTCCCTTCTTAAATCGAGCCTGAACAAAAAGCCCCTCATAATCTCTAGATTTATGAGTCCTTGAGTATTTTTATCCCATTGAAATGGGTTCTGACACAGCTGACATTTTCTCCATCCCCATTACATACTATAGTTCACATACAATAATCACTGTAAGTCTTCTCTGTTTCCAGTTTACCTATTAATCTTTCTGTTTTTAGTCATTAGGTTCCAATTCCAGCCCCTACTCATCCCTATTTCACCAATTCCATCCATGGTTTTCTACAGCTCTCCATAACCTTATAGGAGAGTTAATATTTTAAAATACAAAAAGACAATTGTTACCCATGCTTATGCATTTTAAAGATAACCAAACTATGAACAAGCTGAGAGAGGGAAAAACAGAACTTCAAATGACAAAAAAAAAAAAAAAAAGAATTGGACATATGCACATCGCTTTGAGGGCAAAAGCATTTCATTCATTCAAAACTTTGTTTTTCTTGTATCATCAACCACCTACCTATTCTCTCTCAGTATATAAATCCTAGGGAGGAGGAAAATCAAAAACAGAAACCTGTCCTGGATAAATACACAGAAGTAACTTGGAAAAGATACCCCCAAAAGAGGTTGTAAATAAAGCTTTTTTCTTAGAAAAATAAAGACATCAAGGAATATAATTTAACTCTTGTATAATATAATTTAACAATCAGTTAAAGCTTTCTAAATCAGCCAAGGGCTGTAGCTAAGCAACATGATTCTTCACTGTGCTCAAAAGGGGGTTTGCCAAGCATCAGTAGCCTCATTTCTCACTGAAAGCTTTGACAAGTTTCCACCATATTTTATATAATTGTCACAGAGAGAGTGCCAGATTAGCTCTGATTTGCTGTCATAATGGGAATTTTCCCACATAAACTAATGATGCAAAGTTATATTTAAGCCCAAAAAAGTCACCCTCAGGCACACACTGTATATTCTGATTGCTCCTTATATCTAGAATTGGACAAGTAGCAATTTTTCTGCTACTGAATATGACAAAAGCAAAGGTTTAATAGGTAAAAGTTTTTTTTTTCCCTGATTGGCTCCTTTATAAATTTAGCTACATATTCCAAATCTGTTCATTGACCTCATATTTCATTAGATGTTCTCTCACTGAATTGAAAAGATCAAGAAAGTCTGGTACTTTGAGTTCACATCCATTGGTGTATACAAGTCAATTCTCTTGCTCTAGCGTCCTCTAGCCAGGCTATACATGCTAAAATTCCATCTTTAAGCTTGGCCCTACTTTAACCGTAGGCCACAAGGAAGTTTGACAATGTATAGGTGTTGTGTCTCCAGCAGTAGTTGGAGTTTAAATGTGTTTACATATTATCACACATATACTGAATTCCCTTGGCAACTCTGTACTCAGTGGGCTGCAATATTCCATATTCACCTTTGCTTTATTCCTGCATTGTAATCTGTATTCTAATTCACAACTGGAAATGAATTCCCTTAATATCTGCCCTGTTAGCTGACATCCAGACAATGTGTACAGCCCTCAACAATCTCTACCTAAGGAAATGAGTCAGGTACTGTTTCAAACCCAACATTCCTACCATCATCTCAAGTCACTGCCATTGGATTTGTAGTACCACCACTGGAAAGAAACTTCTTTCTGTTGTTACCACTCACAGATGTAACAAGATATAAACCCTCATAACATTGTTCCTAATCAAAATTTGCTAGCAAGCCTGCCAAGGCCTCTTAGAAATTTGTTTGGACCACAAATTTCTTATTTGGTTTGAATCTAATTTCTCATACAAGTAAGACTACAGCATGCCTCTCTTTTGAACTTTCATGGTTAATGTAGCAAATTAAAAAAATACTACTAATATTCCCTTATATCACCTCCTTTCTGTTTCAGATTATCCCTGGTTCCAAACTGAACGCCAACTAAAGATTTATTGTCTTTTCCTTTTCACGTCCATCAATATTTATTAGTTTTATGCCACCATCCAAAAAGTGCTTAGTGAGTAGCTGGCAAGGTGGCAATGAAGGTTGTAATGATAATAGTTTGCTTTATCATTATCACAGAGAAAAATCAGAAAATTTCAGACTTGGCAGGCACAATGATGTATAATGTTCCTCCTGCGACCTTTGATTTGGGGGTGGGGGGCTGTTTAATGGCATTAGCAATTCTCACTGTGAGCCAACAAGTTTGCTCTCAGTACAGCAATGAATTGGTCTCCTTCTCCTAGATACCCTTAATATTAATACTAACAAAAAATAGGCTTTTCTTTTGAGGCTACATGTACCTTCTCCTTTTTAATCCACCTACCATATATAAATAGTTAGCTTACACACATAACTCCTATAGCTGTAAATTTCACTTCTCAAAATTAAAAGAGCTCCTTTTCAAGGAAAATTAGTTGTCGCTGCTTACCAATTTTCTACTCATATACTATATACATTCCAGAAAGATTTTCTCATATAACATCACTTTTCTCTATAGCCAAAGTTCTCAATAATCCTTGCACCATGCTAGAGAATCTGCTTCTATACCTTAATAGATATCACACATATCATTCCATGTCAATAAATGAAGAATTATATCATCAATTTAAAAAGTAATACAGTATGATAATTTCTGGCTGCATAATTTAACCAAGTCTTTACTGTTGTATTTTAGGTTGTTTTCAAATTTTTACATAATACTGAGGAGATTAGTCTAGTAAATGGGTATATGTGTCAATTTCTGAATATTTCCTTAAATAAATATTCAGGGTAGAAGTATGCACTTCTACCAATAATGCATGAGAATACCTATTTTACAAAGTCCCCAGCAACACTGAACATTATAAATTTTGTTTTACTACTTGGCAATAAAATAGGTAAATGCCTATACTTCTGGACAATGGATAAAAACCTGTCTTTTGTATTTGGGGTCATTTATTCCTATATCTTAAAATGTAATGTATTATATTTTAATCCCTCAACAAAGTTAGTAATTAAATATGTTAAAAGTCAACTGATATATCTTTAAGTTCTCTGGTTCTCTTTAGAATAAAATTACTTTATTTAAGCTATGGATTTCCTCTTTCTTTACCATCATTTCATCTCAAGCCCCTAAAGTAGTACTTGGCATATAACAGGACCTAGCAAATATACACTGAATGAATAAAAACAATGAATTGAAACTAATCTATTAGAAAAAGTGTCCCACGGAAAAGAAAGCCTACATCTTGCTAATATAACAATAATAATTAATAAAAATAATAGTTCAGCCAACTTTTAAAGAGGACCTTTTACAGAGAAGTCTTGTATAGCTAGTTAGAGATGAGTAGACAAAAGACAGAACTAGGTGAGATGGTGTTACAAACAGTGGTCTAGAATTTAATCAGAACCCCAACACAGAAACCAGCTGTCAAATATACAAACTGCTTCTTCAGAGTAAAAGTGACATTTTAATAATCCATGAGAAAGCTCATTTTGAAAGTGGATATTTGGAAATGTATTCAGTGTTAAGTGGTCTTTGTTGCCAAAATCTAAAAATACTCACATATCCATACAGTTTAAACTTGGAAATAAAATTCCCTAATCTTTTTGAAAATATCCCTTGTGAAATGTTGAGTAGATTTTTAACCTATTCCTTTAAAATATTAAAATGCACAGCTTTCCAATTGGTTTGAAGGGACCAATTGACATCAGAAGATGAAAATATGCCAGCTCCATTTCAGCAAAAACCTTTACAAAAATGGTAGATGGAACTGAATATTGAATATCATAAGATAGCAAACACAATCCACAATTTATTTCTTCTATTCAAACTAACATATCCTTGTCAGGAATATTTTCAACTATGGCAAACACTAAGACTAAGTAAAAAATAAACTAAGAGACTCTGAATCACTTCATTCCTATCAAATTTTTTTAAATGATGAAGCATAATCAATCATAACACTCTCACTAAAATTTTTTCAACAATTATAAATCAGTACACTATACTGCTCTCGTTAAAGATATATGTATGTTTGAAATATTAATTTACATTAAAATATTATTACATATTTCAACTGGATTGTTTCCTCACTTATAATACAGAGAACATATAAGTTTAACAAAAGATATACTTTATAGATTAAAAATACACATAGACGGGCCTCCCTGGTGGCTCAGCGGTTAAGAGCTGCACTGTGGAGCTATGGGCAACAGTGAAGCGAGTTTGACGCCCAGCCAGGGAGATTCCCACATGGTGCGGCAGACCTCTCCTGCCTTGCCCGCTGCTCCCCTCAGCAGTGTATTTTCGTAGATCTGCCTGTTCTGTGCCCCACTCTGTCTCTGGTGAACCCTCTCACCGCCCCACACCTCTGGCCTGCACCCCAGCTTCAAAAAAAGAAAAAAAAATATATATATATACACACAGACTGTGGTTGGATGCCTTAAAGCATTTTTATTAAATGAATGTAATAAAAAATTTCAAGGCCACTGTCATATGTTTTATACTTCAAATAGTAAAGAAAAATTCTTTTTTTTTTAAAGATTTATTTATGCATACAAGCCCGGGTACAGGCCAGAGGCATGGGGCGGCGACAGGGTTCACCAGAGACAGAGCGGGGAGCAGAACAGGCAGATTGACTGACACACACTGCTGAGGGGAGCAGCGGGGAAGCAGGAGAGGTCTGCCACGCCAGGTGGAAATCTCCCCAGCTGGGCATCGAACTCGCGTTGCGCTGCCAACAGCTCCAAAGCGCAGCACCCAACTGCTGCACCACCAGGGAGGCCCAAGTAAAGAAATATTCTTATAACAGAAAATGCAAAATAAAAACTTTAAAACAAAAATGAAGAGATTATGTTCAGTGAAATAAACCAGAAAGAAAAAGAAAAATATCAGATAATTTCACTTATTAGAGGAATGCAGGGGAACCAAATAAGGGATCAGGAAAAAAGATAATTACAATAAATTAAAAAACAAAACTAGAGGCCCCTATTAACCAGAGACACTTTGCAGGGGAGGAAGAGGGAAAGGGCTCAAAATAGGGGAGGGAGGAGCACAAGAGACTATGGTGATAGTGCAGGGATGACTTGGTGATGGGAATTCTACGGGGACTACACCTGAAAGGAGAAAGCGTGCATGGTACAAAAAGGAAGAATGATGTAAAATATATATAAAGTTTTAAAAAATGAATATTAATTCATTTTAATGTTTTTTCAAAGAGTTATTTATTTATACATACAAGCTGGGGTACAGGCCTGAGGCGTGGGGTGGTGAGAGGGTTCACCAGAGACAGAGCGGGGAGCAGAACAGGCAGATCAGAAACACACTGCTGAGGGGAGCAGCGGGCGAGGCAGGAGAGGTCTGCCGCACCTTGTGGGATTCTCCCTGGTTGGGCGTCGAACTCACATCGCGCGCTGCCGACAGTTCCACAGCTGCCCCACCAGGGAGGCCCCATTTTAATGTTTTAAGAAACTACACTGGGAGAGAATTTCGTGTACTCAAGGCAAACAATGATAAGAAAATAGGTCAAGAAGTCCTTAAATAGATGATCAAATCCATGAAAACATGATCACATCCATGTTGCCGTGATCTGAATCAGTTATAAAAACAGCCAGAATAACCCTGCAATCCATTTTAGGATGTCAACTAATATCTTGCCTTTCAATATCCTTCAAAAAACACTTAGTGGCCTGCTACATGCTGCAACTACCCAAATTCATTGAGAAATGATTCACCTCACAAACCATTTTACGACTTTCTAAAATTTCCCTGAGGCTTTTTTCTTGGTCACAGACCACTCTTTTGTTTCCAACATTAGACTCACTATTCTGATTTAAGATCCACTGTCTTGGACACTGAAAAGTCAACACACCAGAAAAATTTTAAAGGTGAAAATTTTGCTGCAATTGTAAGTTTGAAACTTGTAACCTCCTCTAATATTTATAAGAATGATAAATATTAAAAGATAAAACCTGCAATAAACACAGTAAGTGTCTCTGTTTCTAAAGACACAGTTATTCACAAAGACAGGCCCCTACACCCTACAAATATGAAGTATGTAAGTATTTCTCAAAATAAGTCAGTTTATGGAGATCCCTGAGGTTTGTAATAGAAAATTTGTGACAATGAACAACCAGTGCAGATGAAAAAACTCTGAATAGAGATTTTTTTCTGTTTTCTCAAGCAGTAAAAACTTCAAGAGAAACCAGTTCTTAGACTCCAAATCACATCTGTATAGGAAGGAAATTAAAAGTCGATAATGAGTAGTCATTGGCTTGAGGCTGTGATACGGAATTGTTGAAGGTCTAGAGCAAAATGCAGCATCTCAGCGAAGCCTAACTGAAGTTCCGTGCCAGTTCTGTGCCACAGTGCCCACAAAGGGCCTCACGGGCCCAACCTGGACACCAACACTGCATACTCCCAAATCCTAGACCTTGGCAAGGAAAGGGGGTGGAGGAATCCAGAATCTAATTCAAAATATGCGTTTTGTTGATTCAGTGTACAGCACTGTTATTTTTTGATCACTGAGCCTCCTTCTATATTTTCAAATGAAATTCACAGAACTGTAGGTTGTCTTGCAGAATATGTTTTTCCAGGTAGCTCTATAGTTTATACAAATAAATGCAATGCTCCCACATATAATTGCCAAGTTATATGTTTCAATCTTTGGTAACCAGAAGAGAGAATAATGTTTTATCTTGAAATAATTTACTTATTTGAATGCTTTCAAAAGACACCAACAACCCAGAAAATTAATAACCCTGATACAATGAAAATAAATCAATCTTCCAAACAGGAAAGAGATTTTTCCCCACGTGACCATCTAGTAAAATAAACAGAGATGTTACAAGAAAAGAAAAACTACACTGAGATATTAGAAGCCAGAGGCAAATGCAACAAACTGAAAAGTAAATATCTTCTTGTTTCTAGACAGACAGCTTATTGAACCATCCAAGGCACGAACGAAACAAGTCTACACAGAAATGAGCACATTCAGATCAACAGCCACAATATGACAACCATGCAGAAAAAACTTCTACTCTGGCTAAAGATTAAACTAAATTCTAACTGCCACTGGCCTAGAGATAATAATTAGGCTGGAGATACACCTGATCAGTGATTGAAATTTGTATATATTTTTTAAAGATTTATTGATTTATGCATACAAGAGCTGGTATGCAGGCCAGAGGTGTGGGAGGTGAGAGGATTCACCAGAGACAGAATGGGGAGCAGAACAGGCCTATGGACTGAAATATACTGCTGAGGGGAGCAGTGAGACAGGAGAGGTCTGCTGCGCCACGTGGGAAGCTCCCTAGCCAGGGGTGGAACTAGTGCTGCAGTGGCTCTGGATCACCTCATAGTGTTGCGACTTAACCTGTTGCGCCACCAGGGAGGGCCCTGAAATTTTTATCTTTAGAAATGCCAGAAACATCCAAAGGGAAGCAGAGATTCAGAAATGTTCAAAACCATAGGAAAATAAAAAAAGAAGGTGAAAAGAGGATCTTAACTTTTATGAGTTCGCAAAACAGAAGAATTTCACTTATATAACTGAGTTCCTATTGGCAGGGAGTAAAGGTGAGGGCTTTGTGGAGGTCTATGGAGATATGGGAGAGGGTATGGAGTTGTGTGGGAATATGTGTGGGGTATTGAAGAAATGAGGGTGAGGGATACGGTGGAGATATATGATGAATTTAGAAACTCATGGGAGAATATGGAGGGCTGTAGGAGATGAAGTTGAGAGAGTTAAAATGTGGAAAGTTTGGAAAGCAAGTGAAGGTATATGTAGAAGGTAGGGAGGAGGTGGGAAACTGGAAGATTATTTTGGCAGTGGTAGGGGTATGAAATAAAGAGTTGAGTGTGACATGTCATGTGGAGGACACACATAGGAAACACACAATGGGCCTATGTATATAAATGTATACCTGTGCTTATGTCAGTGTCCTTGTTTGTTTGCATAATGGCATAAATAAGTGCTCATTGTTAAATTTCCTTCTAACTTAAAATTCCTTACCTTAAAATTGTTCTTTTGTATGACATCTTTCACAAAGGCCAAAAATTCTAATTAAAGGTGCAGATTACATCTTGATGGGAATGTATCCTCTATTTTAAATAGAGCTGATTTCCTCACAAATCTATGGACCCAATGTTGGGGTAGCCCAAGTATTTATTTTACATGTTTCACAACATTTTGGTAACTCAGAGAAATGATAATGGAAATGAAGCCAGGATATCATCACATTTTCTCTCAAACTACAAATGACAGTAACTGAGTCTTACTTCCAGACGTATGAGCTATATATCTGTTCCTTACCAACAACAGTCCAATGAAATAGAAATGGAAAAATGGAAAAACACCCACAAACATACACATTGCCTTTCCAGATCCCTGTATACAATTTTCTCCTTACTTTCAAATTTTCCCTGCCATACTTTCTCTATTGTTTTTCTAGCAGATGGCAGTCTGTATAAATAAATACCATCAATGTTTCAAAAGCATCATATTTCATAAAAATGTGTATAATCTTACTGACCTCCTGGGGCTGGATTCTCACTTTAGGGTTATTTTAATTTCCAACCCATTTTGAAGAACAGGGTCATATTTAACTAAAACCAAACTGCAAACATAATTTTAGTTCCAGCCTTCTTTCCGTATCCCAATGAACAGTCATTCTGTACTTTTATTTTCTACTCCCTTCAGTTCATTTGGCAACATTCAGACCGGCATAGGATTTTTCCCCTAGTAAAATGACTCTTATTCACTTACACACACACACACAATATATATATTCTAAAGTAACACATTTCTGAGCTGGTATCAGAGGACTTTATTTTCATGTTCTTACCTCTGAATTGTTAAGGTGACATTTATGAGTTCCTGAAAACCAGCCATCACTTGAACATTGGTCAATGTCCACTTTCTGAAGATTTATGTCAACTTTCATAACACCCCTTAAAAGAGAAAAAGAGAAAAAGAACAGATTAACCTGAGACTTTACAAGTGCTAACACTATGTTCTATACTGGAAATCAGACAAATCAGCATAGAGAATACACTAAAAATTCAAATTGCCCACTTATATTCAACTAAAATGTACTAAGTGCAGATAATGACACACAGAACAGAATCAACAGGTATAAGTTTTACATTAAGTGCCAAACTCAGGCCTCTGTATTGCTCACTGTCTTTACCTTGCCATGCAATGACTAGCACATAGTGGGTGCTCAATAAACATCTGTTAACGGACTGAATTCCAGACATTATTGTTCTGGACATTGTAGCAAAGTTGACTGCGATAACACCTGATTCCAGTACCCATTCTTTTAAAAGTAAACTGAAACTAAGCCCTCATCTCAATTCTTTCTACTCCTACTTCCCACAGTAGGGTCAAGGAGTGAAGGGGAATAGAAGAAAGCTATGTCAGAAAGTATCTTTTTTTATCTTATCTCTCACAATAATGACCTAAAATAGCTTTTTAGGTCTCCCAAGTGTTCCATACCCAACAGAGTTTTGCATCTTCTACAGAAATGCTGCTGAGCATTTTTTTAAAGTCTAGAAACAAAAACACTGCATTTCACTTAGCCATTTGAAAAAAGTCACTAAGAAAGAGAACTCGCAAATTCTAAGCCAAAACCAAATATGCAAAGAAAGCTCCAACTCTGTAACACTGGTCAACAGTGAGATCATTATTGACTTAAAAAGGCCCTAATCTGTAGTATCTTGGTGTGCTGAACGTGAATATAACTGTGAAAATTTTTTATTAGCTCTCATTTTGAAGATATTTCATATAATTCATTTTATGTTTCACCATGTAAATTTATCCAGTAGGACTGCAGCAACATCCTAAATCAGCTTGGAATGATGTAATATTGCATCACATTGCATAATACCATCATGCACACATCATCCGCAGTTGATTGCATCATTTTCTGATGCAATGCAATACTAGTGCCAGGCGGCTGCTGAAGGAAGCTGATGTCAGCAGTGCTCTATAGAAAGCCCTGTCAGGAATGTTGAGCACTGAAAATATTTCAGACTTTGTGCGAGACAGTTCAAGCTACCCATAGAACTGTTATTATTTTATCCATTTAGGCACAATACAGAACAGTCATGCCTCGAAAGTGCATTAATAGTGTGGACAATTTCTGTTCTATTTGTGGGGAAGTGACATTTGCCAACCAGAAGAAAAGTATCACTTCTCAAGTGAAGAAGGCTTATCATCTTGACTTTGGATGCAAGGCTGGTGACCAAGACAAGCCTTGGGCCCCGCATATATGCTGTGGTACATGTACAACACAGCTTTCACGGTAGTTAAATGGCAAAAGACCATCAATGCCATTTGCAGTGCCCATGGTGTGGAGAGAGCCAAGCAACCACATCAAAGAATGTTCCTTCTGCTTGGTTCCTCCTCTTTCCGGCAGAATACAAGCAAAAGAAGTCAAGAATAGTCTACCCAAACATTCCATCTGCATTGAGACCAGTTCCACATGGTGAGGGACTTCCTATTCCAGAACCTCCAGCAGAATATTCTCTTGATTCATCTGATGAGGACAATGGTGAGTCGATCTGTTCTTCTCCTATTCCATCAGCATGCAATGATCCAGATTTTCACTGTGGTGCATCATCAACCCCACACAGACTAACACAGGAAGAACTAAATGACCTGGTTCGTGATTTGGACTTATCCAAGAACAAGGCAGAATTGCTAGGATAAAGACTCCAACGATGGAATCTTCTAGAAGAAGATGTCACAATTACCTTATATCGAAAGTACCACCAGCAGTTAGAGCCTTTCTTCGGAAAGGAAAGTACTCTGGTATTCTGTTCTGATATTGAGGGCCTCATGAATGCCTTAGAAAACACTCATGACCCACAAGAATGGAGACTATTTCTAGACTCTTTGAGTCTTAGGGCTGTGCTTTTGCACAATGGAAACTGTCTTCCATCTATTCTATTCCTGAACAGCTGTACAAGAGACAAGCGAAGAAATCTAAGAAGTAGTCTATATCTTGATTTTTTACAGGTATTAACCGTAGGCCTATTACTATTGGCATGCATTTCATGATGTAAACATCAATTTATTGTAGATTACAAAATAACTAGAGCCAAAATTAGAATTTGACTGTCATATTCCTGTTGAGCACATTCAAATTGACAGAAAATGAATACTTCTATTTTAGTAACATGACTTTTGTAAAAATTTGTTGACCAGTGTTCCATTTTCTCCAACCATCTCCCTACATTTTCCTAAAATCCTCCTCTTCTGTTTTTCACTACCATCAGCACCACTAGCCATAGGAATAGCAGAAATGTTTGTTCTGCATCCAACTGTTTCACCTGGACTTTACTGAAATAACTGTTCTGTGTACTGGGCCTGGAAGTCTGAAGCTGTGTAGTCATTTTCTATTTGAGTTTTTTTACTTATGTAAAATATAAACACCTCACTAAAATCTACTAAAAGTGAAAACACATTTTGAAAGTCTCACATTCCCAATAAGACTTTCTTTATTATGATATCACTAAATACATACAAACACATAAAGGGATGATCAAATTCCTTATAATGGAGCTCTCATAAATACAAAAAAATCACAAATTTACAAAATAAATGCAAATCAAACTAGAACATCAGGAAAATTTAAATTAAAAATACTGATTTAAAAACAAATGATTGTACTTTGCAAAACAAAATAACCTTACAGAACAGAATATGGTGCTGACTACTACCTTAATGAGTCCATTTTACCCCATTTTGACTCATTTCTCTCATCTCTTTTCTTCTTTTAAACTACTGTGAATTCTCCCAACAGAGTGGCTTGATGTATTCATTTGGGGTGAATAAATCACTGACATTTTTAGGCTGCATCTGTTCTAATGAACTTATGATAAAGTACTACACTACACAGTGTTATCGCATTCAAAACAGACACAAAACAAATGGGGACACTAAGACCTCCTGTCAGTATCTGGAAAGCCAAACAACCTAGAATATGTGTAAATTAATCTTCCAGATAATCAGTAAAATGAAAATCCAAAAATTATTTTTAAAAAAACTTGAAAAATTTTTAGAAAAATGGACCCATTTGCAAAACACTACTATCACAGACCATAATTTCACAAAACAAGTGTTGTTCATATGAGAAATAACAAAATTTCTAGGTAACTTGATATCTTAACCCAATGCACTTGCTTGCTCTTTCAGTAAGTAAGTACTGTCTAGCATGCGGATATCACAATAAGTAATGCTATGGAGGTAAACAACATAGGCTCTGCCTTCAAGGAACTAAAAGGTGTGTTTTTAAAAGTATCAGAATACTAACAAAAAAGAGGATTTGGGAGAACCGTCATTTAGGGTATAGCAGGGATTCTATAAACATTTGTTGGCTGGATTGCCTTCACTACCAAACCTTTCAGTAGAACTGTGGTCCACACAGGCCATACAATTATTCAAGTCCCTTGTAACTCTCCTTTATGTTCTTTGGGAAAAAAACATTTATTTTTTCATTAATTCAATAAATACTTATTGAATGTCTACTGTGGGATTAAAATTGTTCTTGGCTTTGAGTTACATTAATAAGCAGGGGGGAAACTATTCCTTCATGGAGCTTAACTCTAGTATGAGACAAATAATGTGACAGCTTTAATAATTATGTTTCATTTTACAAAGTAAAAAATGCCATGGGGTTGGGGAAGAGAAGTGGGGGTGAAACTAAGCGGGTAAAGAAGTTGGGAATAGAACAAAGACAAGTCAGCCATTTTTTAAAAAGAGGGGTCACGATAAACCTCACAGAAGTGAGGTGTTTAACTCAACTTCCCATTCAAATTACAGTGAAATCATGATCACGTTCTCAATTATCAGTCATCTTAAGGGACACAAAATTTCCTATTGGACAGCTTTGTCCACTACATTTTGGTATTCTTTCTTAAAAAAGTCTTAATTAGAATGTATTTGTAAGTAGTAAACTAAGGAAAACCTAATTTCTATTCCACAATTTATAGTAACAATGAGGTCAAATATTCCTCAACTATCCAGTTATATTGACAGTTTCACTGCAGAGAGCAGGGACACCTTGAAATCTTCCCGCTCAATCCAGGGCGTGGGCTAATTTGGAATTCCAGGAGGGGGCAATTACTCTGGTCTCCTTCCTGGAGAAAACACAGCTTAAAACGTTAGTATCTTAACTGCTGAATGTTCCCTCTATTCCAAATTTACATTTGGAAACCAAAAAGTCGCCACAGACTTTACCCTCGGCTCACAAAGCTTTCCGGGCTTTGTGCAAAACCACTAAAGGTGGGCCTCTCTGGTGGCGCAGCGGTTAAGCGCTGCGCTGTGGAGCTGTCGGCAGCAGCAAGTGGGAGTCCGATGCCCAGCCGGGGAGAATCCCACATGGTGAGGCAGTCCTCTCCTGCCTTGCCTGCTGCTCCCCTCAGCAGTGTATTTCTCATCTGCCTGTTCTGCTCCCCACTCTGTCTTTGGTGAAGCCTCTCACCACGCCACACCTCTGGCCTGTACCCCAGCTGTATGTATAAATAAACCTTAAAAAAAAAAAAAACACTAAAGGTAATGAGCCCCGCATTTACCAGCTGGGAAATCAGAGCTGACTCATCTTCATTAGCGCCTCTGCCTCCGAGTCTGGAGACCTACAAAGCCCTCCTGGTAGGAACCGTTGACTTTCTGCGGAGGAAGTGGAGGTGTGAGGGAGTATGTGAGAAGAAAACGTTCTCCGGGTCGGGAAGAGTAACCGGCAGGAAGGGACTCAGCGATCGAAATGCCAACAGCCCCCTGAGACCAGGTGGCCCCAAGCTGGACTTGCAAGCCCCCACCCGCAGCATCTGCTCCCAGAGTCCCCGGAGCGCGCGCCTCTGGGGCAGAAGTGCCGCTCCCACATCCGGTGAGCAGGCGCCTCTGGGAAGTTCCTCGGTCCCGGAAGTGGCTGAGGTTTCGAGGCTTGTGGACCAAAAGCGAGGGCCAAAAAAGCTTGATAAGTGGCCTCCTGAGAATGAAGAGTAGCGTAAATAATATCCTCCAAATACCAGCATTTCTCTCTGATTGTGCCTCAGACACCTGGGAAGCATCCAACCTAACTGGGACGTCTCCTCGGCCTACCAAACTTGCAATTCATCTCAAGTAATGCTCTCGCTCCCAGAATGGACCTCCCTCCTTCTAATTACGCAAGGCGAATACATGTGTGTCTCGAAACTCATTGCTCAAGTCAAAAGAATTGCTAAGTTCCCGAAATGCTACTTTCTTGTCTCTTGACTCTTCCTATTGATTTCTACCATTGCCTCGGTTCAGGCCTTCATCTCTCAAAAATGTGCCCCAAAATGTGTAATAATAGTTTACTAATTGAGGCCTGTCTGGCATTGCTCCAGGTAAAGATCCTGGTTTTTAGGTGTTAAAAGTTTATATGGTATAGGGTCCTTCCTTAGGAAACATACAAAATCTTGAATATACATGTATGTCACAATATGACCTTTCCTTTGGCCCTTCTGCTGGTTGACTAGTAACAGTATTACCAGATGGCTAGCAATAACTAAGCTGTGCACAGAAGTGACTACAAACTTCTTAAATATACATTAGTAAAGTAAAACTAAATAATCCTGAACTTCTCTTTAGCTAATTTCCAAAAATGTCCACAGCCTGGGGAAAGTGTAATGGAAGCAATTTATAGTAGAAAAAGATAATTACAGTTGAAATATTTTCCTTTTGAAAATTAAAAAAAAAAAAAGTTAACCTCTAAACTGATGGCTAATGCCCATGCCAGAACTTTAAAAGGTCTCTATGCAAGCAAGAGGTCCTAGAAGTTAAACACCATACACTGCTGTCAGTAGTCTTTGAAACATGTAAATGTGATCCTGAGAACTCCCTGCTCAAAATCAATATTCCCCACTCTTCTAAAAAATAAAATCCAAGCTCTTTGGTATAACATTAAATTCAAGCTTCTCCCTGCCCCCACTCTCAACACCCCCAGCCACTCTCCTGTATACATTCTTTGTCCCAACGAATTCAGAATTTAGGTCCTTTCTATCTCACGAAACCATTTGTTTATTGATGCCTTTTATTAGCCCCATTGCCTAAATATGCTTTATCAGTTATAATTTCCACTTAACTCTTTTGTAAAGCCTTCCATGAACTCCAAGTCTGATTTACAAACCACTTCCCTATTCCTTGAGGAACCATACACACCAAGACCTGTGCTGAATCTGAACCTCTTTGAGATATCTAACCCTGACTTTAAGATAATACACAATGAAATACTACTCTGCTATTAAAGAGATGAAACCTTGGCATTTCAGACAACATGGATGGAACTGAAAGGGGACTATGCCAACTGAAATAGGTCAGAAAAAGAAAGACAAATACAGGATGATTCCATTCATATGTGAAATATAAAGATACAAAACAAAGGAACAGTCAAACCTCAACCAAAACAAACAGTGGAAATATGATTGCAGAGTTAAAAGTACTAGAAGGGGATGATAAGGGTTGGAGAAGAAATTGGGGAGGACACTCACAAATGCCAAGATCTCATCTCTTTTTAATAGTGGAGTAGTATTTCACTGTGTATATATACCACATAAAAGAAACCATTTAAAATAGCAACAGAACCTATAAATTTTCTGGTAGTTAGCTTAGTCAAAAATACACAAAACCTCTATGGAGAAATTGTGAAACTAATGAAGGACAAAATACATGATGTGAATAAATGAAGAGTCAGCCCATGCTCTGAAAGGGAATAACTTAAAACGTCAATTCTCATCAAATGTAGAACAAATCAAAATTCTACATGAATTTTTAAGCTTGATAGTTTACTTAAAAGTAATCTCAGTCATTGGTGAAAAAGGAAAATAAGTAGGCCTTGTCCAAGTAAATAGAAACACATACTAACCAATCATGGCAATAAAACATTACAGTATTGACAGGAAAACAGACAATGGAACAGACTAAAGATTCAGAGATATACATATGCATAAAAGGCACTTACATTTGTGATAAAGAATGACAGTGTTGGCAACCTCACTTACTAAATGAATAAAAGTAACAAATACATCCCTTCTTTATAAATGTAGAAAGGTGGATTCCAGATGTTACAGAACCAACTGTGAAAGATAAACCTTAAGTTAGAATAGTTTTGTGATGTGGTATTGAAAGACTTCTTAAATAAAACCCAAAAGCATAAGCCATAAAACAAAATTTTGATTAAATAACATCAGAAATATTTCAAAATTTTGTTCAAGGGAAAACATTTGGATAAAGTTAACTTAAAAATGACAGCTTGGGTGATATTGCAATGTCTAAAATTGTCACAGAATTAATGTCTAGAATATACCAGGATCTCATGTAGCTGAACAAAAATGTATAAATCATAACAGGAAATGGGCAAATAATATAAATAAGCAGTTTACAGAAAAGTAAACCCAAAATGCCTACAAGCACGTGAAAAGAAATTCATGTTGATTAGTATCATAATCAAAGAAATGCCAATTAAAAAATAGCGAGATATCACTTTACACTCATTAAACTGGCAAAAAATTAGAAAGCTCTATAATGCCAGTGTTGGCAGGAAAATGAGACTAAAGGAGTCTTTGTACCCTGCCAGTGAGTATGTTGATTGATGTAGTCTGTCTAGAAAGCAATCTTACCATCTTTTGTAAAATTAAATTTACCTCTCCACGTGACCTAGAAAACCTGTTCTTAGGTTTATGTTTCAAAGAGATTCCCACTCAAGTTCATAGAGGTATTTAAGTTTGCCACCACGTTATTGTACTGGCATGGAATTGAGGACAGTCTGGGAGCCCATCCCTGGGGCTGGTCAGTTCTGCACACTATGCAGCAGTAAAATATTATGTAGCAATAGAGAAATGTACTGGTTGTGAATGTAGGAACATAAAGACATTTTTTAAAACAGAGTTGTATGAATAAAAAATAAGCAAAATGGTAAGACAAATAGCAATTAATCAAAGTTCTTAGCACACAAATAACATGAACAAAAGAATATACCTCACGGGTTAGTTGTTTATGGGGTGGAACCAAGGAAGAGAGATTTTTAAAAGAACAGCAATTTCTTTTCTGTTAACATCTAACTATGGAAGATTAAATTCACAATTCAGAAACTTAAGTTTTAAGGTAACTTCCTCACTCCCAGCCTCTCATCATCGGTAAATATGGATCACAAAAAACACCCAGCATCTCTGTAATTTAGTTCAAGCCTGTTACTACCAGGAGAGAACCTAGAACATAGTCTGATCACCTCTAGAACATCTAGAAGAATTTGACAACAGTCGGTCTTACAACAAGAAAATGTTCTCCTCCCCCATACTTCTTTGCCGCAGACAAGCTTGCCAAAACTTTACATAGTGACAAATGTCTTCCATCTGTCTGGCTTCTTGTCCTTGGAAGGTTTTTTGGCAATCAGGTCACACCTTCTTTGAGAAGATCTGCACATTTTGTAGGAAAAAAATATCTCAAGCAAGTTTGATAAAAAGAGATAAATGGAATGAAGTAAGGGATATCTATTCACCATCCATAATCAGTATTTGGGGGCTTTTGAAGGTGTTACTTTATCAAAGCTGGGTGTAACACATCTCTTAAAATTACTATGGTTTAGACTAAGCTAATAGATGATTGTCCTCCCAAAAAATATTTTTGCAAGGGTTGCTGGCTTATGTCTCACTTTGTGGTTTTCCTTCACTGGGATAATTTTGAGCTACATTTTTTTTCAATTTCATATAACAAGAGGACAATTTATTTTATCAAAGACAATATCCACAGTTTCCTTATATCGCCTCTTTGCATATGACCATTTCTGAATGGAATGGGACAGTATCTTGTTCAGGGAAGCCAGTACAAAGAAATCATTTATATTGACTCATTTTGTTCTCATAATAATTCTTTAGAAGAGGAAGTACTTTTCTCACTTTACAGATCAGGAAAATGAGATTCAAAGAAGTTCTATAATGTAGTCAAAGTCAAATTTTTTTAATTACTACAGAAGAAAAAATAAGACAAGTATATTCTGTCAAAGAAAATAAATGTCTAATGTGAAAACCCTAATATCTTAAAATGTATAATAATGATTTCATTCCTTTAACGCCTGGTGATTTAATTAAATGTGACATTTATCTTAGGTTTTGACTATAGTATTTATGTGGAGATATATCTCTTTAATCACTTTTTAAATTATTAAATTTCTCATTATGTGGACTTAATTCTTAAAATGCTTTAGGTCAAAATACCCAACTGGTAGTCTGCATGGTTGTTGTTTTTTATTCTAAATGACTTTTCTAGATCCTAATATTTTATACAATTAAAAATAAATCAGCTATTCATAGTAATTTTTCAAGGAAAGATATATAGACTGTATCAATGAATACTTTTAATCTAGAAATAGCAGTAGTAAATAAGTCCACGAAATAAATTTAAAATGTTCTATTGGAATTTAAAGTAAGGAACTTTGATTAGATGCCAAGAATGTAAACAAAATGTAGGATTTACATGTATGCTTTGAACCCTGTTTTGAAGTAATTATTTATTGGGTATTCAATATATGTCAGATATTATGCTAAATACTCTTAAAACATCCCTATTGAAATTGTATGTTATGGATATCATTTTCCCTAATTTATGCTACAACTATTTGTGGTCAATATTATTCCCCCTTAATAATAGTTATGAAACTTGGGACACAAAGAAGTAAAATAGTTGGCCTAAGGGCATATACTTAATACATAAAATAGCTGAATATGATATTTATGTCTTATGTACAAGAGCAAAAAGGCTGAAGAAGACTTAAGTTCAAGTTCTCATGCAAGTTGGTCAATCGAACACATATTTTCCTGCCTTATACAACCACATCCACATCTCGTATGTATTTAATGGGCAGTAAATACATACAAGAGGAAATGAGAACCAGATGACCAGAGATTCTACCAAATTCTCTGGAATCATACTGATGATAAGCCAGAGTGGTAGCAACTAAGCCTGGGACATGCTTAGGAAAAGCCTGGAGCAAAGGCGGAAACTGTTCTAATAGTTTCCAGAAAGATCTGAAGTTTAAAGTCAATAGATATCTGGAGTGGAAGTGAAAAACAAGACATCCAGGGACTGGATTAAAGGACTTCCTTCTAAGCAGTTACATCAGTTGGCACTTCTCGCCCCATGCATACAATGACAGCACTTATTTCCAAGCCCAAAACCAAGAACTATTCTGTAAGGAACTGAAAGAAATGCCTAGAAAGAGCAATAATCCCTAGAATTGTTATTAGTTTTCCCAGAGTAAATGTCTAGGATAGACCAGAGACTGCCAGCTCCCTTCTCAGGTTTCCTAGTGTGAATGAAACCTGACAGTCAATGCAGAGGCAATTCAGGAACCAGGCCTGCGTGTCTGTCACAAGAATTCATGCCATCTCCTATGTAAAGAAACCTAACCCTTCAATCACAAAATTTATAAACAAGGATCACAGTGGAGAACTGGTAGCATAAAGGAGAAGACTCATTATGAACAAGCAAAATAACTGAACCTAGAACAAACAAACAAATTAAGAGACCATAAGAGAATTTAAGACACATTTTCATCAATATTCTCAAAGAAATTTAAGCAAAGGAACACAAAATTATAAAATAAAATAATCTTAAGCAAGAAAGAGTTCAAGGAAATTAAAAGACAATGCCAAATGATGACTAATTTTTAAAAAGGATTTAAAACTTAAGGAAATTTCCTAGAAGTAAAGTAAAAAGAAAATTAAATGGAAAATGAGAAGAAAGTTAAGGAATATAGAGATTAGTCCAGAAAGTTAAATATCTTACTGTAGAATTCCAAAATGGATAGAGAAAATAATTTTAAGTTAATCATGAAAGAAATTTTCTTAGCAGAAAAGGCTAAAAGGGCCAACTAAATGATGACATTGATTAATTTAAAAACATTCATATATTCAGAACTCCAAGGAAAAAAGAAAAGAACTTTAAAAAGTTTCCATTAGAAGAAAAGACTATCTACAAAGTTATAATTAATCAGGTTAACATCAAATTTTTCACCAGCAACAATGAATACTGAAAACAATATAAGAATGTATTTAAGATTCTGATGAAAATATGACTTTGAACCTATAATTCTATCTTCTGACAACAATTCATGGACACAAAGATGTTTTCAGACCTGGGAAGAGTTAAACATATTTCATTCTACGGATCCTTTCTGAAAAAGTGTTTGAAACCATGCTCCAATGGGTTAAAATTTAAAAAAAAAAAGTATTCTAGAAATAGATATGACCCCAAACCACAAATGAATCCAAAATTTCAATAATCTGAGATTTCCATGACAGTTATGCTACAGAAAATCTAAATCAAACTGTATAAAATGAACTCTAAGAATGTCTTCAACAAAAATGTCCACTTTCTTCAATAAATAGAATGATTAGTTAAGAAATTTGATTATCTTAGTAATAAGTAAAACATGGTTCCTTTTTATTTCTTTAACATACAAAAGAAAGGCAATTGGCAAATGGAGAAAATATGTGAAATATCTAGATGCACAAGTGCACAAACAAGGGTACTAAGGGTAGCGTGGTTTTCAGCAACTAATCTAAAACTTTTTAAAAAGACATTTCATTGGAGCTTGTGGAATATTCTGAAAATTGTATAGATTCAATTATTCTAGTTTCAATTTTCAGAGCCAAGTAAAGGATAAAGCAATTTGTAAATTGTAAATTGTATTTTACTTTATATTATAACTGTTTCCATCTTTAGTTTTCTAAAAACATTGGCATATGCCACAGGAATAGGAGGATGAAGAAAGAAAAGTAAAGAAATTTATAGATGCAAAAATCAAGGTAGTCAGTGGGTGGGGGGTTTGGGGGGGAGGGAGAGTAAGGACACAAAATGGAGTAGAAAAGAACACAAGGGAACATGGAGATGGATCACAGGTGAATTGGTGGTGGGTTACCCAAGGGGAATACAAAATGTAAAAGATATAAATAACAATAAAAAAATCAAGATATTCATTAGAAAAATTAAAAATATTATTCAATAATGGAGAGAGTACGGGGCGGAGGGGGGAAGAAATATAAAGAAGCTAAATTACTCATTTGTCTTAATAGTGACTTTAGCACCTAAAACCCATAATCCCAGTTTTCCATTATTAATACTCTCCATTAGATACACTCTGCCTACACTTCCTTTCATTGCTAGAACTGCCTCTCCAGATCCATGCCCACATCTTCATTGTGGGTCTCTCTTCTGCTTCTTCCAATCTCACGTCTGTGACCTGTTCCTCTAATGGGAAATTTTTAAGATGGCACTCAACTTAATCATCTTAGACCTCACTATAAAAGGTAACAAAGTACAAATGGCAAATGACAAGACCTGTCAGCTGCCTGCTTGAGAAAGATCAAGAATCTCAGGAAGTCATCCTGGGAACACTGGTGAGGGAACCTGCTTTGCCATGAGTTTACCAGCTGTTTTTCCTCTGCATCTGTGTCTGGAAAATGTTTCACTTCACAGGTTTAAGCCAAAGAACAAGAAAGGCACCCAGCTGGTTTTTGGAAAAAAAAATGGATTTTTCCATCTCTGCCTCCCTTGTCTCTCAAGTATCCCAATTTATTCATCACATTTCCGAGTGGAGCAATTAGAAATAGCTGATTCTTTAACGGAAATCTCAGTAAAGAAGCTGGAAAACCCAAGCTTCCAGAATTAAGGGAGACAATGGACCCTAAGGTCAAGCCTGAAAGGAGGAAAAAGAAATCTTCAGCCAAATTAGAACAATAACACCACTGTAGAACCGTCCAAAGGGAAAAATAAACTACATACATGAAGTTCGTGTTATGGCAGGGGTAGAAATTTTTTAATCATTTAGCATGCTTCTATATTAAGTATTTAACATTTTAACTATCTATTGGGCCCCTTCTGCATATCTTACTCTCATGATCTCTCTTTCCCTCCTTCTCACTATATAAGAGTAAACTGGGCTGTTGTTTTTAGAGCCTTTGAACCTCATTCTCTCTCAATGTCTTTGTTCTTGCTGGTTCCTATTGGAACATAATTACCTCAGTTTGTCCCACGAACTCTTCCCAGACTTCATTTCTTAACTCAGAGTAGTGTCTTCAATGAGCTCTTTCCTTTCCCACCATACTTATTACCACCTCTCAGGCCTCTAACTATTTTGTTCTGTTTATGTCTTTATGGCACTGATTTCTATCAAGAATTATTTAAGATTGTTTACTCTTCACAGCAATGATGGACTGATAAGCTTTGCAGATGAGGAAATTGAGCCAAAAGAGATCATTAAATAACTTGCCCAGTGATACACAGTAAGCAGAAGTAGAAGCTCATGAATTTAAATCAAGATTTGAATTCCCAAAACTCCTACACAGAAAATAGTCCATGCAGTTTCCCTTAAAATATACACAGCATTTTAAAGAGTCACTAATATGAAAAGTCATAAAATGTGGCCCTCATATGTGAAGGACATGTGGAAC
Source organism: Scalopus aquaticus (assembly GCA_004024925.1). NCBI lineage: Eukaryota > Metazoa > Chordata > Mammalia > Eulipotyphla > Talpidae > Scalopus > Scalopus aquaticus. The sequence goes on from PVIJ01000013.1 coordinate 61,262, forward strand.
TGATTAAGGAAATAGGATGTTTCCATGAAGAGACAAATAACAATGATAAGGGGCAACTGCTCTCATGATCACCCCTATTTTTAAGGTGAGAATACAAAGAAGAACCCCAGATAAAGGGAGTAACAGCACACATCTCAGTGGCCGACCATCCCAACCTGTGGTCTTCCTGCCTTCATAAAGAGCCCGCTCATCAATCCACCCCTACTGACAGCGTCATTCACAATATTGCAATTCTTCAGACATCCAGAATAGCCTGTAGACAGATTTTTTGGATGACTAAAGCTAAAGTTGCTAAGCATTTACAATTTTTATCCTTAAGATCTTATAAAATGAATTATATGTATTTCAATATTATCAAATACCGTTTACTTTTCCCCAACTTTGAGTTTGAGGACCAGCTGCTTCTGAATCACAAAGACTTTAATATAGACTTCTGAATCTTTCCCAGATTATCCCCACAATATCTGGAGATGGTCTGGCAACTGATTGTCAGGCTTCTCAAATGCTCCTAATGCCCAGTCAGGTGTGGGTTCAGTGAGTAATGAAGTTCATTACAGCCATAGCTAGTACAAATGATGGTCACTGCTTCAATTTCCTCACCTACAAAAGCAGAAATAAAATGGATCACATGATCTCTAAAATGATGTTTAACTTTAAAGTTCTAATTCATCTAAAAGGAGCTTTCCCAGGATATACTTAAACACTACTTTTTTAAAGAATGCCAACTGTTATTATGTATCTCTCACAAAAGTGGAAAGATAGACTGCTAAATAACTTTCAGAAGATTGCATGATTTATTTATTAAGTCAATACCTGAAACAGCTTTTTAAAACATTTGCCTTATCCAGAAAAATCACATTCATCTTTCATGAGCTTTGAATTCATCTCCTAACATTCACAACTTTGCCTCTCATTTCTCCATAATTGACAATATATAACACAATGCTTCTAGTTCTCTTGTCACTGCAACTCATATGTCACATGTTTATGGCTAGCACAAAAAGTAGAAGTCTGCATCAGTATGTGCTAAAGTAATTTGCATTCTTGTATATTATGTGGTCATTGTTATTTTTTAAGCACTCTTCTGGTTTAACAGGATTCTAGACATTTGTAATTAAGAGCTCATCCTTAAACATATGTTTATTAAAGCCTTTAATTATGTAATTACTTCTAGGAAATCTTATAACAAGTTTAAATTCTGTACAAATTATAGTTGAATCAATATAGTTAAAGTGACAGAGCACTTAAAAATATATATTGTATTCACGCATTATTTTAATGGGATAAGCTCTGCATTAGCCTGATAAAAAGTCCTGAAACAAAGTTCTGAAATGCAAGCACCGCCTATCTTCATATGATTAAATCTTCAGAAACTTGATTCCTCACTACCTGCTAGGGAAGAATAGTTCACTTTCATGGGAACTATTGGTTCCCATGGTGCTCAATGGTAAAGAGCTTCAGGAAAAAGTTAAACCATTTTCCACAGCATCATAGATAACTAACTGATTTTTCATTAGCTCATCTCCATTTGTTCCCTGTCCTCTTCCCTCTCTCCTTCCCACTTTCCCTTTCTCCTTTCTCTGTTCCTCCAGAAAGTCGTGGACACACAGATATACATACACATGCACACTCACACACATACACACACATTTTCTTTTTCTAAATGCATACTTTAGTGGGAAATTGTAAATGTAAAATATTTTAAAAAGTCATGCTTAGTATCAGCTCCTTAACAACATACCTGGCTGTTCTTTTTGGCCATGACCACCTATAAATGTAAATTAGTGTTCCATTGATCCAATAATTTTTTTCCAGTCTCACTCATGTCAGAGTGTATACCTGCAGTGATCTATGTCCCAATTCAACCACAGGCAAATAACTAGAAATGTGGTCTAACAAACTCATACAAATGCACACATATACCTATAGGATCCTTCAGGAGATACAGCTCAGGGGTAGAGTATTTAACTGCACATATAGAATCCTTGAAATAAGGATAATGCCAGAATAGAATATTTATATCTATTTTTTCCAATACCAGTGACTTTCAACCAGAGGCATTTTGCTCTGCAAGGGGATATTTGACAATGTTTGCAGACATTTTAGTGTTGTTACTAGACAGGAAACCGCTCTTGAGGCCAGGGGTGCTGCTCAACATCTTACAATGAACAAGACAATAAAAGATTATCAGACCCCAAAAGCCAATAATGCCAAAGTTGAGAAGCCCTGCTCTCCACAGTGATCTGAGGCATCAAATAAGAGAGAGAAGAAATTTTTGTTCCATTTCAAGCCACTAACTTAGAAAAGAGAAAGAAAAAAGAAACAGTCACTCCACAATTCCATTTAGATCTCATTAACTAAATACATGGCTATACCATATGAAGTTTTAATTTCCACCTTGGAACTTCTGCGCATTTTATAAAGGATAGACAGATCTATTCCATAAGTGGTCTTTTATTCTTACTGTCCTAGGCATTTTCCCACAGAGTAAGTGAAGTGCTTTGCCAGATGGTGTGGGAATGATTTTAAAAATCCCTAACTTAGCTATTCTGAAAAGAAAAGTTTCTGCTGCTTCTGACCCAGTATTTTGGGTATTTCACATATACTTACAAGAAAATGTGACTACATGTTTTAGTATAGTTTGCCTTTTTTAACAAAATTTTATAAGACAAGTATAAATCTTATGTATAGCGATAATTTCTAGATTTTGTGGCTCAATATATGCCTATTTTTTCTGCATCTTGATAAGTTTAGGTGACTATACAACTTTATAGTTGGAAAGAACTTGGAATTTATTTTCCCACTTCCTAATGTCATAATTCATCAATTATAAGATGTCACTAATCATAAGATGCACTATTATATTGTGTACCACTAAAAGAAAATGTATGTCAATTGAAAATGACATACTCTCAATCATAAGACACATCTCTATTTAAGAACATCAAAATGTAGAAAAATTACATCTTAGAATTGATTAAACACATTGTTCTATACTATAATACCGTTTACTCTTTCTCAGATAAAAATCATGTGTCATGTACTAGAGAAGTCTTTCCCTGATAATGTAACAAAGCATGTACATTAGACAAAAAACGTAAATGTTGATAAAATGCAGTTAAAAAAATACACTAAAATCATATATAATCCCAAGTTTCTTTTTAGGTTATTGGTACACTGAATACTTCACTAACTAGGCAAGAGATTTTCAAAAGTTACATTTTCTTCTTGTATTTATAGTTTCTAAATAGGGGAAAGTTTTAACAGATATTATAGTGATTAAAAGTTAACTGGATCTCAATTAATCTGAACTATTAGCTATCAAAGAGAGAGAAAGAGACTGACATCTTTGACAAAAAGGCAGATGACTGAATTTTTGTTTGGGGAAAATGACCTTGGAGTCAGATAACATTCAAACTAATCTGTTTCCTATAAATTCTATCTATAATAAAATTAATGAAACTAGATGTATCCTGTGATTGATTTGAGTCATTAAATTTTCATTTGGTATAAAAAAGAAAGTCAGTCACGATCCCTATACTAAGTTTGGCATTGTAGAAAAAGGATGGGGGAAGGGAGACTTGAAAAAGAATTTTAGCCAACAGGAATAATCCTTTCCTAAACTGAAAAAGTATTTCAGCAAATAACCTACCCACATAAATGTTTTTGTAGGTCATTTTTTTCCAAGAAAGACTTGTTAGGTGAATAAATGCCCAACCAAAGTAGAAATCACACATAGAAATGTTTTTGTACTCAAAGCTGAAAAGCAAATAAGGCTAAAAGACTAGCAAAACAAGCCCCACCAATGCATACACCATAGCTTTGCTGGACAAGAGGCTTAACAACACTATTGACTGCAAAAGCTCCCAAGCATAGCCCCAGTACAGTGAATTGCCTGTTTGCAAATAGTGGTCAGCAAGCTGCCAAAAATTATCAAAATCCCAATGTACTACTTTAGTAATTCTGCTTCAATAACCCTGTGAATACCAATCCATAACTGCAGAAAGAAAACAAGCTGGGCCTTAATGCTTCTCTACCAGCCAAGTTCAAAATAACATCAACAACATAGTTCTTGGCATCACAATATAATAATATAATCACAAAACAGTGCATGTTAGAAAAAAATAACCTTAAAACCCGGAACAGGGAAGCACAAACTCTTGCATTTCTGAAGTTGAAAGTACAATTTGACTTACCCTGCATTTGAGGCTCTAAAATCAGGCTAGTTAGTGAGGGTACCAGTTCTAACAGAGAGTAGACATATACTTATATAATTTACTTAGCAGTCTTGGAAACCTGGTATATAGCTGCTTCTTGTTGCATATTCTAGAAAGTAACGAGTTAATACTGTGCTACTGCTGCACCATAATAAATAGCCATTTTTACAATCTTAAAGTCAACTACAGAGGTAAATTGAAAACAGGTTTCTTTTAAGAGTAAGTAAGGAGCTTCAGAATGCCTAAACATTGATTAGCTTTAGGGGAATTACACAAATATATTGAGAGCCTTACTTTAAGGAATCTGTGAAACAGCTAGCTTCTTGACATTAAGCAAATTTCAGGGAATTTTTCAAGATCCTGAAACTCAGGTCATGCTTTTACCTATTTTGAAATTGAGTTCTCATTTCCATTAGTAAATACTTAACTCATGTTTTATGAATACATGACCATGATAATATCAAACACTGAATCTGTATTGTTCTGCCTGTAAATGAAAATTTTAACTATAACATTTTTCTTCCTTTTCACTTTTGTAGGGAAGCCATCATCAGTGTATTTTCTCATTACAAATAAGACTTAGTAAGTGGATATATTTAAAATCATGAATAGAGCTCCTAATCACGGTTTTCCAAAAATTCATTTAAGGCTTACCAGGTTAAAAAACATGTACAATATTATTTGCCTATGTTATAGGATTTTAAACTGCACATTTTAGATAATAAAGCATCACAACAAAACCTTTGTTTTTATGAGTATGAAGAGCTAGAAAAAAAATCAACAGCTATATTTTACTGGTTAATTTTTTGTCCTAAAAGATTATAGGGAATAAAGTATGTCCTCAATATAATTTGTATGCAGAGGTCCAGGGAGCCTCAGAAATATGCATTAGGTGTATACATATCAAGCATAATGTGAAACCAGAGGCAGAAGTCCTGGATCCTATTTCTGTTGTTGCTACAAACTTGATATGTGATTTTTTTTTGACACCTCACTTCACCTTTCTAATTGTTTATGAAACAACAGGAGGAAACATCTGATCCCCTTAAGATCTTACAATTCCTGTATCTAACATCTATGCAAATCCTCAAAACAGCATTTGAGGGGCCCAGGACATGGAACAAAAGCACTTTCAGGAGAGTATTTATTTTGCTCTTCCTGCATACTGCCAGGATAAGTCAGCTTCTGTAGAAACCTAGACATGAAATGGCCTATCTTAGTATCTTAGCTGAAGAACACCCTTGATGATTGTGAAAGCATTTAAAGATAGTCGTCCAGAAGAAGTAAACTATTTTCTATCTGTAACCCAAAAAATAGAGTGTGTGTGAGTCCTCATCTCTTCAGACCCCACAAGTCCTCAATATTTTATCTTGACTGGTAGAATATACAAAGTTTGGTCAAGTGACCTATGCTCTCTGAACCATAACAAATAATCCTAAAAGTAAATGGTTTTCATCCCCAGTCCTATTTCTGACCCATGAAAATACATTTTATGCAATAGCTATATAATATGCAGTCCTCTTAGAACATGTTTCATAAAAGTTTAGCCTAGTGGTAAAAGAAAAGAAATAGGCTTACACACTGGCTCTACTGATGCTGTGTGATCTCAGGGAAGAAGCGTCACTTCTGTGTGCTTCGGGTTAGATTTCTGTAAAGTAGGGGAACTAATAAAACTTAATTCAAAGCATTATTGTGAGGATTAATTAAAACAATGCATGGAAAGCAGGCAGCTCAGAGCCTGATATAAATATCAGATTGATCAATCAATCAACAAATCAATGGATCCTGAGATCTGGAACTCCCTGAAAGGCCTTGTCTAAGGCCACAAACAATTTGCTGGCAATGAATGGCATCTGCTGATCTTTCCTCTTCTAAACAAACAATAGAACCAAGACTCAAAGCTGGGTTCAGCTTTTATTAACAGGATCCTGGAGAAATCAGGAGGAAATGAGATTATCCTGAAAGTTGGAGTTACTCTATTTTAAGACAAGATCTTTACAGGAGATAGAAAAACACATGTACATACACACACACATTTAATATGGTCTTACAGAATCAGAGGAAAGAGATTGTTTTTCATTTATGCCTTTTGAAGTACTGCCAGCATTAAAAGCTACAGAATTTTATAACTGGATAGCTCCCTAGAGACCATCTAGTTCAACTCACTCACTTGCTAGATAAGTAGCTGGGGCCCAGGGAGGCTAAGCAACTTGCTCAAGGTATACAAAAATAAATGACAGTGCCAAGACAAACAAGCTTTCTGACTGCCTTGATTTGTCAACCCAGAACTCAGTTCTGATATCTTTCACCAGTCAGCATCTGGCCCTTCTTATGGCAAACAGAGCATCAAGACATAGACATACACACACACACACACACACACACACACACACACACACACAGCACAAACACCACATACTTGCCCACTTTAGTCCATGTTCCAAAAAAGGTACAAAAGCAATCTCAACCTTCTTTTTACACCTTCTTTTTAGAGCTTCCCATCATGGGAATTAGGGGGAAATCCCAATCAGTCTTTCCTTGGAGTTTTGACAATTTCTATTTCTTCTCACATCCACTTTTAAGGGTTACTTCTAAAAGTTCCTCACCTGAAAGATCAGGCACTTTCTAGGGCAAAAGATTCCACTGCTAATTTGAAACTTCAGATCTTCCTGTAATTACTATACCTTGCGACAGGAGATATAAAACTGCTCTTAAGATTCCCCAGGCTCCCTGAATGAATTCTGCCAGAACTAATGCCCCCTCCCCAAGATAGTTCAACCAGGTTGATTTATAAAGTGTTTGCATATGTGAAGGCTGGCAAACCCTTAGGTATTGCCTAACTTGGAACAGGGGAGAGAGAGAGAGGACCAAGGAAGGAGAGGGATTAGGGGGGGCAGGAAGACCAGTAGACGAGGACAGTGGTCAACTTGCAAAGTTTGGATCCTGGAGACAGCTATGCTGCTGAGACTGACTCACTGCCTAAGGGACAAAACTGCCCAGGGGATCGCACTGTTTTAATTATACACTCTGGTAACTGATTAACAACAGACTGGTGCGCAAACTACACACGTAGGAAACAAGCAGAGGCTACACCGAAGTGGCAGTAATAATGAACACTCGTTCCTCCTGCTCCCTTTTCTCCTCTCACGCAATGCTTGCCACTCTGCACTGGGGGCACACCAGGAGTTCTCTAGGTTCCCTCACATCGCCCCAAGGGTTGGAAAGAAGCATAGAGTATCAAAGGTTTCTCAGCTCAACTAAGTGTTCCCAGTGTCTTACAGAGAAACTGCTCCCAGGGAAAGGCTTTCGTTGAGGGTCTGGAACTCACTAACGTGGGGCGTATCTTGTCCCTAAGCTCACGCGCTGGGAAAGGTTTCTCTCAGCCTGGGTCTCCGCCGTGAGGGTAGGAGGTTTAAGTGTCACATCTAAGTGTTCCTTCCCCACACGATCACCCATCGGCCAAACCGGAAGGAAGGCTTTGCTTTTGCCTTTTCCCCCCTCCCTACCTGAATTCCGGTACCAGGTTAGGCTGCAACCCATAGAAAGCAGCCGAGAGAGTGACAAGCCACCCGGGCTTGTAACTCCCGTTCTCGCACTCCAGATAAGGTGGAGACCACTTGACATGACTCTTATCCCCGCCAAGCCCGTCTCTGCGCCGCCAGCTATGGCCCAGGCCCCGGGATCCCTGATTGGAGCCTCGGCGGTGTAAGTGGGTTCTCCACTTGCGCCGGAGGCCGTGGAACCACTCAGTTTCCAGCGTAGCGTTGGCCAAATGGTGTGCGGTTGAGGATAGGTCCTGGAGCAGAATGCGACTCTCCTCACGCGTGGCCTGGAGGAAGACTTGCGGGGTCGGGGCGGGCAGAGACTCGGTGCTGAAGGTGATGGCCGCCCGGAAAATGCTGGGCTCGCCCTCCAAGAGACTCCGCACCAATGCCTGGTACCACTCCAGGTCGTCCTGCAAGTTCTGCTCCCGCGACTTATTGCTCTGCAGCATCATGTTGAGGAAGTTGGTGGCGTGTGTCAATGTGTCCAACGCCCCGTGTAAAGAGGGATGGGAACTGGCTAGAGCGGGCAACTTCCCAGGCAAGCTCGCCAACTCGTAGCGACCAGAGCAATTGGCTCTCTTCAGCTGGTGTGAGTCCCCAGTGTACAGGTAAGAGGCCACGTCCATGGGCACCTCCTCGGCGAGTTTCTGCGCCAAGATGGTGCCGTCTGTGGAACGGCTCCAGGGAGATGAGGGGTCCGAGACAGAGGCTCGAGACTGCTGCTGGGCGTGCTGCTTCCCCTTCAGGGTCTTCTCTCGAGGGGAATCCAGCCGTCCCGAAGGCTCGCGGCTGGCGCCAACAGCTCCTAGTCCCAGCTGAATGAGCAGGAGGCCAAAGAGTAACTGATAAGCCATGGCTCCCATCTGCCTCGCAGTGAGGAGGGGAGGTATCGGGAGGAGTCACTTTTTAAAATTTGATCGTCAATTTATCAACAGAATGACTTTTCCTAGGGGCCTTCCCCCTTCTCCAGATGGCGCTCAGTCCAAAAGGACTTTAAAATAAGAATTCCTCGAAATTGGCCCGCTGGCTAAAACTACCGGCGCAGGAAATCAGATCACCTGTGGCAATGCTGGCTGCACCCGCTTCGCGATGGGTCGTCTCTGGATTACGCACCTCGATGCCTTGAGCCGAACAGCTTATATCCCCTCTGGTTCACAGCAACTATAGTTAGCCTGCTTACGTCTTTCTGCTTAGCCGCTTCCACCGCTGCTCTCATTGAGGTGTGTTCAAGAGCTTCTGCTGCTGCTGCTGCCGCTGCTGCTGCTGCTGCTGCCGCTGCTGCTGCTGCTGCTGCCGCCGCCGCCCCAACCGCTGAAGACGCTGCTCCATCATCTCAACAGTGGCAGGTCGTTCCCGCCTCCAGGCTCTGGCTCCTCCTTGTTCGCTTCACCCCGAGGCTCCGAGCGCGCGCACACACAGAATCTCACCGCGAGCTCAAGTGCAAGTTCCAAAGAACAAAGATTTCTTTCAAGACGTTTGTCTATCTGGGTCGAGAGCACCGGGCAGCTGGTTAATTGGAGCTTTTAGGTTTGACCACAAACCACACTTCTGGCTCTCGCTGCTATCAGAAGGAAAGCTGGTTTAAAGATACAGCTTGGCTGCAACCAAACGCTGGTATAGGGCGGCTTCAAGTCGTCTCTTTCTGTGTTTGGTCGGCTCCTCTGTCAATCAACCGACTGCCATTTGTTGGGCTGGGGCGGGAGCTGTCCAGTGCTGAACCAGAGGCCGCACGGAGGAGGCGCAGAAGGAGGCGGTGGCGCGGGATACAGCAGCGCGGAATCTTTTCACTCACTTGTGTTGCCTGATGACTCGGAAACCCGGGGAATGGGGGTAGGGTGGGTAGAAGTGAGGGGAGAAACAGAGATTTTTGTTTGCAAAGGAAACTTGGACGTACTGAAGAGGGTGTTGGCATCTCACATGCTGAGTTAAATCAAGCATTTTCTCTTGTATGGAAAGGAGCTAGAATGGAGTTTTCATTTTTGACTTGAATCGGAGGGGAGAGACATAGGATGGAGACGTGTCCTCCTGAGCATCTGCTCATTTTATACAAATTATCAAATCATCCTCCTTGTCATCGGTTAAAAAAATGATTAAAACCTACTTTTGGAAGTCTTAGCTATGAGGGAGTAATAGAGACATCTACTGGCTGGTCTTTAAGTGGTGGGAAATGCCATTTTAAAGAACGAACCTCTGCTTGGATAAAGGGAACCTTTATGTGGAAGGTAGCAAGCAAGTGCAAGGGATAGACAGGGATTGCAAGGAAATGAGAATGAATGAATCTGGGTTGAGTGAGAAGTTTCTAGAACTGATGGATAGTAGAACTAAGATATCTAGTTAACTATAGGTTAGGATATTCCAGTAGAATAAAGGAGAACTGAATAAGTGTGTGACACCTTCCAAATCACTGGAAAATCTTTTAACAGTCGAATTCTTTTATATCAAGTTTATTATGAAATATGAGTATCTTCTAACATTTTGAAAATACTAATTAGTAGTGGATATATGCAGTGTTTTATGCACCTCCATTTTCAAATTCCCCAGAAAGATGCAAACAAAATCCCAAATTCACTTCAATTCCCAACTGAAAAAAAAAAAAAAGTCACTCATTGCATTCTAACATAGTACTGCTTAGGTTTTCCTTACCATTTCATTCCACAATCCTTATTGAGAAAATGCCAAAGCACTGAAATCTAAGTTCCAAAAATCAAAAGCTTATCTGCATTGGTCACTACAGTATCTTGAACATCTAGAACACATGAAAATGCCTAGCACATAGTAGGTTCTCACGAAAAATGTGCTAAAATAATGAAGGAACTAGAAGATCATGGTGACTGATTATTTAAAAATACATTTCCTTACCTAAGAAGAGAAGTTGGCCAGATATGTCAGTAAAGAGGTCTTTGGATAAGACATAGAAACTAGTTATCCAAACTACAGTACATGATCTCATAGTGAGTTTTTATACCTGGCAAAGAATGGTTATTACAGTTATATTTACTGGCAAGTGGATTTCATGTTCATATCTGACTTTTTGTTTATGTTTATTTTACAATGTATGCTTCTTTGCTAAATAAAAGTCATCCCAGTTTAATGTTCTACTATAGTACATGTGACAGTGATAACAGAAGGATTTTCTGTTTAATCCATCAGATTATACAATATTATTTTGCATTTATTTAGCCTTCTAAAGACTGGAGTGCAATTTCCTCATTAATTGATCTTTTTTAGAAAATATACAAACTTAATGACAATTTTTAAAATTTTTCTGCTAGTCCTCTTTAAAAAGAAGACATGCATTTTTATAATGTCCTTCTATAAATAATTCAGTGACTCAGCATAATGGGAAGGCCTGTATTATGGTCCTAGCATTGTTTTAAGCAAAATACATGACCAATGGCAGGATACCTAGTTTCTATTTTTTAGGACACAAACTGTATCTGGGATTCATGATTACATATTGAAGGAGCACTAAAATGGCACCTAAGCTATGTTCCAGGATGCCATTCCTTCCCCTAGTGCATAACCCAAAAGCAAAGAGCATATTATGAGAGACTTGAATTTTTAGAATTCCTTTCAGTGGATCATCTTCAGGATACCTGAGGTGAACTAGTTAAGACTGGAAGAACACAGCCAAATAGAAATAGAATGTAAGGTGCAATTGTGATCAATATAAAATCTTAAACGTTCTAGTAACACATTTTAAAAAGAAAAAGTGAAATTAATTTAAATAATATATTTAACCCAATATATTCAAAATATTACTTTAATAAGAATATGAAAATTTTTGAGATTTTTTAATACTAAGTCTTCCAAATTTAATGTGTATTTTACACTTACAACACATGGCACTTCACACTAGCTGTATTTAATTGCTCAATAATGACCAGTGGCCAGAAGCTAACATAGAGTGTAAGCTTGAAGAGACAGTATGTTTTGGTCTAGAATGCTTTAGAAAGCCTAGTTCCACTCAAGTAAGGCACTATGGTCAAATTCTCCAAGAGATGTAGTTCATTTAATAGGCCTGGAGTCAAGATAACTGAGTAGGCAGACAATCCTATGTCTGTGTTTGTGTCCATAAATGTAGGAGATAGCCAAAAAAAGGTTTTTATAAGAAACTAAGATTTAATACATACCATACCCTTCTAGGCAGACTAAAATTCCACACCAACACATATAAAACTACATATCAAGCATTGGGCTTAGTACTAAGGCAAAACAGTCACACTTTCTGCCCAAAAGACACATGAACCTTACCATCAAATGTACCTGTGTGTGTGTATATATACACACATATATTACATATTGTACTATATATACACATAATTAAAAAGCAAACGAATGAAATTATACATTGCAATAAGTGTAATGAGGAAATAAAAACTGTAAAGGAATAAATCATGCAGAGTATAGAGGTCAAAGAACTTTTTATAAAGATATAAAAGAAAGGAAGACTTCCCTAGAAAGTAACTATTGAACTGAGACCTGAAGAATGAGAAGCGGTTAACTAGATAGTAGATAGTAGTGAAACCATTAAAGACAAGATGGAAAGAAACTTACTATAGGTAGAGGGCATAGTATATGAGTGCACTAATACAACAAATATTTCATTCTTAGCAGGAAAGAGGAATGGAAGGTAACTGTAGCAAGGTAAAGTTCATCCATAATATAAAAAGCATGAATCATTGAGACAAAGAAAAATCATTTTCTAAATCAATTCAGTGATCCTGACATGTATAGAACCCCCTAACACCACCACATAATTTGTATGAAATTTGAATGGAACTTATAGGTATAGATAAGTATCCCTCTGTGGTCTCAAAATTAATAACTAAGTAGTCTAAATGCACATTGATCCTTTACAGGAGCTTGACTGTAATAAACAGAGCATGCACAACATGTAGGGTCTGTCTGAAAATGCTCACGGCTCTTTCATCAAAGCCTGAAAAGTCAATGTAATTGCTTTAGAACAGTCAGATTTGCACTATGAAAAAGCAATATGCAATGGAGTTATGAGTTATTAGTTGTTATTATATGACTGATTTGTCACTGTTATATAAAAGATTTGATGGTAGCATATCTTTATAAAAGAAATTAAAAGAGATAAATAAGAGTGCTGAGACAAATATAGGGAAATTCATTTTAAAAATTTAAGTGCTACTTTAAATCTTATAAATCATAAGGATTAGGGTGAGAGGATACTAAATTAGACCCAGCTCTACTCTTTTTTTTTCTTGTTTGCTAACTGACCTTGCAGTTATTTTTATTATTATTTTTTTGTTTTAATATTTTATTTATTTAGTTTCGTTATTCATATCTTTTACATTATTGTGTGTTCCCCATAGGTTACCCATCACCGGTTCACCCCTGAAGCCATCACCATAGTCCCTTGTGCTCCTTTCTTTCCCCTCTTGAGTCCTTACCCTCTCCCTCCCCTGTTGAATGTAGCATTCTTATTTGGTTCCCCTATATTCCTGTTATAAGTGAAACCATTCAATATTTTTCTCTTTCTTTCTGGCTTATCTCACTGATCATGATCCCTTCAAGCTCCATCCATGTTGCTGTGAATTGCATGTGTTTGTCTTTTTTGAATCCAGCTCTACTCTTGAAGAGAGCAGATATCATAATTGTTACTTTATCTGTAACATAATTGTAATGTGCCCGACATCCGCCACTGGAACAATGACAACTGAGTGATGGATAATGGTCCAGTTATATTTTCCAGTAATTCATTATTCTTGATAATTCTAGATTTATAAAGATAAATATAATTTTTTAATCTAACAATGCTAGATCTCAGTAAGTCAAGTGAAAGGACCCAAATCAAATTCCCAATTAAGCCAATAAAACTACAAAGAAAGAGTATAGTCTTGTCAATATAACACAAAATAAAAAAGCCAGTTTTCATTCCTGGTGTTACTAAGATTCTGGATTTCCCTAAGCATATGCTATCCCTGTGCCTCTTGTACCCATTTGCAAAATGAAGATCACATTTTTTGTTATCCCAGAGCAGTGTTTGAAGTTTCAGTATGCAGAAGTATCATCAGAGAATTCTGATCATCACTGTGGGTCTGGGTGGAACTTGATAATCTGCATTTTAATAAGCACCACAGGTGATTTTGATGCAAATGATCCATGAAGCACATGCTGAGAAATACTGCCTTGAGCCATGGAAAATAACTCTAAGACATTAGGAGAAAAGATCTCCTGGTAAACACAAAGCTTTGCTATAAATTGTGAAAGGTAGCCTGAAGGGAAAAGGGAGAGATGAAAAAAAACACCTATAAAGTCTAGTATTATTATTGGTTAACTAAACATTTATATAGCACTTCCAGTGACCAGATACTGTTCTAAGGATTTTACACTTTAATTCATTTAATCTTCATTCCCATACTGTGAATTTGGTCCTGTTCCCCTTTTACAAATGGGAAATAAGCAAACAAACAAACAATAAGATTTGCCTTAGAGCAACTATCTAGCTTTAGATGCCACACTCTTAATCACTATACCAGTAGTTCTCAGACATAGATTTATGTTAGATCCACACAGAGAGCTTTTCAGGACACAAATTAGTGACCCTACTCCCAAAATTGCCAATTAAGTAAGTCTGGGAATTGGGTTTGAGAATTTGCATTACTAACAAATCCCCAGGTGATGCTGACGCTGCTGGTCCAGGGACCACACTTTAAGAAGCCCTGCCTTCTGCTGTGTTTTACCATTATAATCTGTCACCTCCCTGTGCTTACACTTTTCCATGTATTTACTTGGGGAAAGGAGAAAGTCAACTTTAATGGATAAAAAGATGCCTAAAATCTGCTATGAAAAAAATTCTAGTTTTCTATTTCCAACTTAGCTTACCCAAGTTATTTATGTCTTTACTTAGCAGTTTGATTTCATCTGCCTCCAGTTTACCCTTAAAACTTTACTCCCTGTTACCATCATGTCTAACAACACTCCTTCTCTTTCCAGAGTTGTCTCCTCTGCTTTTCAGTCATGACTTGGGCTGTTCTTTCATTCCCAACAAAATGATTTTGTAAGAACTACTACATACTAAGCATCAGCTACATAGTTACTAGGGTTTTGACCTAAATTGCTAGTTTAACCTAACCATCCTCCCACCACCACATACATAAAATGATTCTAGAAACCTGAAGAACTTCCTGACAATGACGAAAGAAAATACAAGAAAAAGTCCCTTATGTAAGAAAATTCTGAGCATGCTAAAGCGAAGTATTTCCCTAAATGACTTTCCATGACACTGATGTAATATTTTCAGCACTTCAAGAAAGGATCTACATGGACGGCATTTACTAAAAAAAAAAAAATTACACCAAATTATTCAAACATCCAAGGATTTGTTCCTTTCCTTTCAAGAAATAAGGACAACCAAAAAAATAGAAACAAAATTGACTGGAAAAGACCATATTGATAAGAAGAGGTGGGAAAGAGATGATTTTTGCCTTTGCTCAATTTTGACGGCTTTCCTTGCTGAAGAGAATTCCTCATGCCATATGGACCCAAATGTTACGGTTCACAATAGTATTTTCATCAGCATATTGCCGTGGGCATCATGGGGGTTTACTTCATGATCAATTTAGAACTTGGTTCGCCATCATAGAACACACTAATTAATGGCAATTCCTCATTGATACAGAGCAGAAACTTGCAAATCCAAACAACCATATAAAGGTCAAGTTTAGAATAAAATTTACTTGCTTGTAAAATTTTTATTATTTTAAGAAACTTGCGGACAGTTAACCCAGTAATATTTATATCATTTAAGTGACAGATAGCATAATCAGGATAGTATAGAAAAATAAAATGGAAAAAAAAGTAAAAGTATGTTCCAACCAAGTGTAATGAAAGAAGAAAATCAGTGCACATGTTCTGATGGAAATATCTTCAAGCTAATAAAATGACAAATCTGAGTCCAAGTACAAAACAGTTTTGCAGATCTGTGATTTTATTTTGACAGTAATATGATGATGCCTAATTTCTAGAAAGTTTTCTCTAGACAATGATATCCATAAAGGAAAAAAATGGGGGCAAAGAAATTTAATTTCTTACGTAAGCTCTGGTCAGTTTATCTCTCTTCCTATTCCTCCTCCTCCTCTAACAGAAATCAGTGCTGGATGACAAGTTAACTCTATGTCTGAATTTTCCCCAAGGAAAGAGAAGAGAATACTTCCATATCTGTGAGGTAATTATTGACATTTACTTAAAACTGTCTCCTTTGCCTCCCTGGTGGCGCAGCAGTTGAGCGCTGTGCTGTGGAGCTGTCGGCAGCAGCGACGCGAGTTCGATGCCCGGCCAGGGAGAGTCCCACATGGCGCGGCAGACCTCTCCTGCCTCGCCCACTGCTCCCCTCAGCAGTGTATTTCTGGTCTGCCTGTTCTGCTCCCGGCTCTGTCTCTGGTGGGCCCTCTCGCCGCCCCACACCTCTGGCCTGTGCCCCAGCTTGTGTGCATAAATAAAAAATTAAAAAATAAAAACTGTCTCCTTTTGATTGCTTTTACTACTAGCCAGAAAGTAATTTGATGCAGAAGCCTGGATCCTGTGGCTTATATGAACTATTTCTACTTGTCATTTTGATGTACCCTCTGGAATGCATAGTTCCAGGGAAAATGTTTGCCTGGTCTTTACCAACAGCTCCCTATTCAGACACAGGAGAATTTTAGAGAAGTTTTGGCACAAGAAGTTTTCAGCTCCTGTTGTTCACTGTGTCAGTGAATGTTTGCCAATAGTGGGGTTAACTTGAAGTATATGTTGCTGCCACTTCTCACAATACCGGGGTTAGAATGGGTTCTTCATGAGTACTCTGGAGAAAGTTCTTATATGTTGCATAGAAAAGGCAGACTAAAGAACAGAAGGCTAAGAAAAAAATAATTTTCAAGAATTTTGCAACATCATGAGTACCAAATGTGACTAACAGTGACTTTCTCAATGGCTGATTTTATATCTAAAATTGGACATTTTAAATTAAAAAAATAATTAAATTCAAGAAAGAAAGATGAGAGCAATGGCTTTTCTGAATGTCAAGTTTGTTTTTAGTTGAAATGGATAAACCAACAAATAAGGAAAATCTCTTTCCTGGAGGAATAATTTGTGGTCTCCAATAGAAACTATACCCATGTGTCAGAAATGAGTTCTATTTAATTATGCCTGGGTAGAGAGATGAACCCTGTGGTCATTGGAATCTATTCTTTTCCTTCAGTTCTATGATAAACAGAGAATATATTATGTTATGTCCACATGAGCAGGACAATTAGTTTATTAAACACAAATACTTCATTTTGGCTTCAAAATCCAGTTTCCTTTTGCTACTTTGCTTTTCATACTGTATTAAACCTGACATTCAAGACCATTTACTAACTTACCTACCTAGTCCTCCGCTACCCTTTGGAGATCCTCCATTCTCTCAAAGTTAGTTTGTTTTCACTCTTCCATTGCATACCCCATTCCTATGTCTCCTTCTTAGACACTAATTCTGTCTATTGAGAAAACTCCTACAAACTCTCATGTTTCCCATTCTTTAAAATCTTTAAAAACTACTTTCTAAATAGACATTTCTCCAAAGATATACAAATGGCTAATAAGTGCATGAAAAGTTGCTCAACATTGGTAAGCTTTACGGAAAAAAAATTAAAACAACAAAATAACATTACATGCCCACTAGAAAGGCTCTAATAAATAAGACAGACAATACCAAATGTTGGTGAGGATGTGGAAAAACATGAGCATTTGTGCACTGCTGGTGGGAATATAAAGTGACACAGTCACTTTAGATACAGATTAGCAGTTTCTACTAAAAGTTCAACATAAATTACCATATGACCTAACAATTTCATTCCTACACTCTTACCCAAAGAGTAATAAAAATATGTGTTCACACACAGACATGCATATGAATGTTCATAGCAGCTTTATTTCTGATAAAGTAGAAACAATCTACAGGTCCATTCACTAGTGTGTGGATACACACACTCACACACACACACACACACACACACACACACACACACACACATCGTGGTACAGCCATACAATAGAATACTATCCAGCCATAAAAATAAACAATTGACATATACTATATTGTGAATAAAATTCAAATATTTTATGCTAAATTAAAGAAGTTAAACACAGGAAATCACATATTGCATTTACATGAAATATCCAGAAAAGGTAAATTTGTAGAGACAGAAAGTAGACCAGTGGTTGCCTGGGTCTGGAAATGGGAACAAGAATCAGCTGTAAATGGGCATGAGAGATTTTAACGGGAGGGTGAAAGTGTTCTAAAACTAGTCAAGGGTGATAGTTGTATCATCCAGTAAAATTACTTGAAATTATTTAATTGTACACTGGCAATGAGTGGTATATAAAATGTACTTCAATAAAGTTTGTAGGTTTATCAAAGGAGGTATCCTTCACAATTCACTTAATTTTCTAGACTCATTCTTTGACTTTATCTAGAAGGACCTAAGTTCTTTTTTTTAAAGATTTATTTATTTATGCATACAAGCTGGGGTACAGACCAGAGGCATGGGGCTGTGAGAGGGTTCACCAGAGACAGAGTGGGGAGCAGAATAGGTAGATCGACAGAAATACACTGCTGAGGGGAGCAGCGGGAGAAGCAGGAGAAGTCTACCATGCCATGTGGGAATCTCCCCTGCTGGGTGTCCAACTCGTGTAGCAGCTGCCGACAGCTCCACAGAGCAGCGCTTAACCACTGCACCACCAGGGAGGCCAAGCACCTAAGTTCTTATGAACCCATTTTGTGCATATGATTTCATTTGATGATTTTGTACTATCTGTAAGCATATGTGGATCATAGAAGTTTTGCATAACTTCTTCATCAATATTATTTATTATTTTATTTAACAAATAAATACCTATTGGTGATTCACTATATGCTTTATACTATTCTAGATAAAAATAATACAGCAATAAACCAGTCAAATTTCTGCCATCATGGTGTTGCTTTCCACAGAGGAGACAAACAATAATTGAAAATAACAATTTTAAAATGTAATAAGTACTTGGAGGAAAATAAAATAGAATAGGAAGGTATATATAGACTGGTGGTGAAGGAATACAGTAAATTATTTGTGCCAACTGCATTTGGGAGTCAGGTCTTAAACTTAGATTAAATGATTTTAATTAAGAAAATTAAATGGTTTAATTAAGAAAATCAAAATAATTTAAAATCTACATTTAGTATTCTACAAAGAAAAATCACTGTCCCTACATATCAGCATTAAAGTACTTATAATCCAATTGAAAAATGAGCAGAAAACATGAACAGAAATTTCAAAACGGAAGAAAGATATGCCCAGTAAACACATGAAAAGAATGTTAAACCTCATCAGTGGAAATGCAAATCAAAACAAAACAAAATACGTGATAAATTTACATGATTTGCAAAAGTTTAAACGTCCAATAATGCCAAGCTAAAGGCACTGGACATGGAGAGAGTGGGAGAGATACAGATCCACATACTCAACTGATGAAAATGTAAAGTGGTAAGAATATTTTGGGAAATCACTTAGTTTTATTTTTGTAACATCAAATATTAACCTACTTTATGCACCTCCATTCTTGATGTAAAAACCAAAGAAACTTTAGTGTATGTATACCTTGTGATGCATACAAGGATGTTGTTAACATCATTGTTTACATAGGAAGCACTTAAACATTCATCAATACCAGAACTATTGAATAAACTATGGGGTGCTCACATATAAAAACAAAAGCAGGGAAATTATGAACACAGGAACTGGGAGGTGGCTGTTCTCCTTGGATGGGATGAGGTATGAGAATGCCATAGAGAGGGAACATAGGACTAGAGATAATATGTGATCAGAACCCTAACTTACTGTTACATGATGGATCACAGGTGCTTATTTAAAATAATTAAATAAAAATATTAGATCATGCATCCACCAATGATGAAAGTGTATTGAATAAAGGGTCAAGTTCCTCAGGTCAATTAAATAAGATAAAGAAAGGAAAGGGAAGGGAACAGAAGGGAAGAAATCTCTATCAATTTTCATTGCTTCTATGGCCTTGTCCTGAAATGAATGATCCTCATGGGCTGTGAGAACCCTCTCGTCCTTTGCAACTCACTGGGCTGATAAATCTGACAAACTAGAGATATAAATGTTCCAATAGATGCCGACATATTGTTCCTCCTGAGTAACAGTTTCTCCGATTGACCTTAGCCTAGCAATCTTCTCTTGGAAAGTTTCAATGCCCAGAAAGGCCTCTGGGAGAAGTATTTGAGATCAGGAAGGGCTTTCACTAGGTCTTTATGTTAGTAAAGTTGTTCTTCACAATATGCCAAACACTCATCCGAACCTTCATCTTTGATGGCAGTTCACAACATTTTGCAATTAGATTTCACTTTCTGAGGATTAAGGTCTTTCTTCCCTTCCCTATCTAAAGTTACGGAGTCTCTAAATTTATGGAGTTTACATCAGAGCACTATTTCTAGGCCTCCACTGTGTCCCCTCAAAGACTGGCTGGCCCAATTTCCAGATGGAGCCAACATCATCCACTATCTGATCTATGTATCATGAACAGAAGGCTGAGGAAATGAGAAGCAGTGTACCCACTGGGAGGGGAGCTAAGCTTCCAGCATGGGGTACCCAGCAAGATCACAGAGGCACAATATAATTCTCCAGAAAGCTGGTTTTGATCAATGACAGAACAGCCTAGTTCTAGATGAAATTATCCTGGATTTTTAAACACAAACAGTAATATTAAATTGAGCTAAGATACATCACAAATTTCATCTGACATTTTTAATGATATGTACTATGATAATTAGAAGACTAGACATAAATAGTAAGCCATTGACATATTTGACAATAATAGCTACTTCTGGGATTCCCTCAGACAAAAGGAAAAAATTCTGGGAAAGAGAAATATTCTGTTTATTAGCTTCTCACCTGCCATAAGGGCACAGGGCACTCTTCAGTCTTCCTTCCCTAACAAGGATTCAAGGTGCAAAATCAGGGAGGAAGACTGACCTCCCACGATATCTGAGCTTGGAGTAACTTCTTTAAGTCCTCTGAAATTGAAAATAGCATGGTATTCCTGGGAGGCTGATTTCAGAGCTCATTTAGAACTCAAAGGTATCTGGTCAGACCCCTCTGATAATAGATAACAGTGGTCAACAGTGAGATTGTTACTGACTTTAAAAGGCCCTAATCTGTAGTATTTTGGTGTGCTGAACATGAATATAACCCTGAAAATTTTTTGTTAGCTCTCGTTTTGAAGATATATCATATAATTCATTTTATATGTTTCACCATATGAATGTATGCAGTAGGACTGCAACAACATCCTAAATCAGCCTAGAATGATGTAATATTGCATAGCATTGCATAATACCATCATGCACACATCATCCAGAGTTGATTGCATAATTTTCTGATGCAATGCAATACTACTGCCAGGCGGCTATTGAAGGAAGCTGACGTCAGCAGTGCATTAGAAAAAGCCCTGTTGGAAAGGTTGAGCATTGAAAATATTTCAGACTTTGTGTGAGACAGTTTAAGCTACTGTTCCATAGAACTGTTATTATTTTTTTAATGTTTTATTTATTTATTTTTGTTATTCATATCTTTTATATTATTGTGTGTTCCTCAAGGTTACCCATCACCAGTTCACCCATGAAGCCATCACCATAGTCCCTTGTGCCTCCTTTCTTCCCCCTTTTGAGACCTTACCCTCCCCCTCCCCTGTTGAATGTCGCATTCTTATTTGGTTCCCTATATTCCTGTTATACGTGAAACCATTCGTTATTTTTCTCTTTCTTTCTGCCTTATTTCACTGATCATGATCCCTTCTAGCTCCATCCATAGAACTGTTATTCTTTTATCCATTTAGGCACAATACAGAACAGTCATGCCTCGAAAGTGCGTTAATAGTGTGGACAATTTCTGCTCTATTTGTGGGGAAGTGACATTTGCCAACCAGAAGAAAAGTATCACTTCTCAAGTGAAGAAGGCTTATCATCTTGACTTCGGATGCAAGGCTGGTGACCAAGACAAGCCTTGGGCCCCGCATATATGCTGTGCTACATGTACAACACAGCTTTCACAGTGGTTCAGTGGCAAATGACCATCAGTGCCATTTGCAGTCCCCGTGGTGTGGAGAGAGCCAAGCAACCACATCAAAGAATGTTCCTTCTGCTTGGTTCCTCCTCTTTCTGGAGGAAAAACGAAGCACAAGAAGTCGAGAAGAGTCTACCAAAACATTCCGTCTGCATTGAGACCAGTTCCACATGGTGAGAGACTTCCTATTCCAGAACCTCCAGCACAATATTCTCTTGATTCATCTGATGAGGACAAGGGTGAGCCGACCTGTTCTTCTCCTGTTCCATCAACATGCAGTGATTCAGATTTTCACTGTGGTGCATCATCAACCCCACAGAGACTAACACAGGAAGAACTAAATGACCTGGTTCGTGATTTGGACTTATCCAAGAACAAGGCAGAATTGCTAGGATCAAGACTCCAGCAATGGAATCTTCTAGAAGAAGATGTCACAGTTACTTTCTATCGAAAGCACTACCAGCAGTTGGAGCCTTTCTTCAGAAAGGAAAGTATTCTGGTATTTTGTTCCGATATTGAGGGCCTCATTAATGCCTTAGAAATCACTCATGACCCACAAGAATGGAGACTATTTCTAGACTCTTTGAAACTGAGTCTTAAGGCTGTGTTTTGCACAATGGAAACCGTCTTCCATCTATTCTATTCCTGAACAGCTGTACAAGAGACAAGCGAAGAAATCTAAGAAGTAGTCTATGACTTGATTTTTAAAATTTTTTTTTATTTTTTTTTAAGATTTTATTTTATTTATACATACAAGCAGGGGTACAGGCCAGAGGCGGGGGGTGGCGAGAGGGTTCGCCAGAGACAGAGTGGGGAGCAGAACAGGCAGATCAGAAGTACACTGCTGAGGGGAGCAGCGGGTGAAGCAGGAGACGTCTGCCACACCATGTGGGATTCTCCCCGGCCGGGCGTCAAACTCGCGTCGCCGCTGCCGACAGCTCCACAGCGCAGCGCTCAACCGCTGCACCACCGGGGAGGCCCTATGACTTGATTTTTTACAGGTATTAACTGTAGGCCTATTGGCATGCATTTTGTGATGTAAACATCAATTTATTGCAGATTACAAAAAAAAACAAAGTCAAAATTAGAATTTGTCATATTCATGTTGAGCACATACAAATTGATAGGAAATGACTAATTTTATTTCAGTAACATGACTTTTGTAAAAATTTGTTGACCAGTGTAAGCAGAAGAGAAGCCCTTTCCTGGAAAGCATTTTTAAGCAAAGAATCTATGAAAGCAAGTTGCAGTTCTGTGAGAGGGGGTGGATGACAGCTGATATTAGCAAACTAGAAAAATAACCACACTTTGGGGACTCCCTGGTGGCACAAGGGGTTGAGTCTCAGCACTATGAAGCTATGGCAGCCACTGCAGCACGAATTCAATCCCCAGCCAGGGAGCTGACCCACATGGCACAGCAGACCTCTCCTGTCTCAACTGCTACTCCCCTCAGCAGTGTATTTCAATCGATCTGCATGTTCTGCTCCCCACTCTGTCTCTGGTGAATCCTCCCATCCCCACCCCACCCCCGCCCCCCCACACCTCTGGCTTATACCCCAGTCTTATATGCATAAATAAAAATAAATCTTTTAAAAAAGAAAAGAAAAATAACCTTACTTCAGATCATTAAAACAATAAATTTAGCCCACATGTTTTGTTAATACTGAACTTTTTGCTGCTCATCCCAAATAAATTAGAAATTCAAGTGAGAAAGACCAGGTCCCAGAATATCTCTTAACATATCAGCTGAAGAGCTCTAGACTTCATACAATAGATACTTGATCATCAATACCTTCATTTCTAAAATTGATCTGGGGCTCATGGAAAGAATAGCTACCAGGGGGAAAAGTGCCCAAGAATTGGTCTTTATATAGCCAAATGACTTCTGAATCAGTGAATTTCTAAAAACCGAGACAGAGCTCCCCGCAGATTATAGTTGTTTTTTTGCCTCCACAGTGCTTGGAAGTAGATTTTTAAGCACAAAGAGTGAGAAGATAAAAATAAAAAAGTCCTTTTGTCTCTGTGTAATATACCCACCTGAATTCCTTTTTTGGATCCTTTTTCCTTATTTTAACTTGTCACTTGAGCACCCAAAGTGAAAATAAGGGCCCAAGATCTCCCTCTTGGTGAAAAGAGCACCTCTTCCTAGCCAACATCCTCACCAAAGTAAATCAATAAAAATACCTTTCAGACAAAGAACAAGAGGAAATCAGGTATCCACAGAGGAAAGGCAGCATTGAGTGGGCAAGTCAGCCTGGTCTCTCTAGTTCCTTCTAATAGCTCTCATAAGCCATTTTTTCCTGGGTGGGTTTGATTTTGGAGGTCTCTCTCTCTCGCTCTTTCTCTCACCCTCACTTTTTTTTTACTTTTCTCCTATTATCCCAGACTTGCCTGGGGCCCTCTCGTCCCTTTCTTTCTTGTGTTTCTTCACCAGGCAGTGCCTTAGACTTGTGGCAAGCTTTTGGGCCTCAGTGGCCCTGCTTTGGGCTGACCCTATTTGGCTGGGCATTTGCCCATGAAGAGATGGGTAATTTGGGGTGATTTACTGGGAGATATCCTTTCTTCTCTCCCCGCTCTTTGCATACTAACTCTATTAAATATCTATCACATTAAGAGTCTGCTTCCTTTGTCTTTCTGCAGCAGATGGCAGGACCCTGTTGTAGGGCATACACCCTTCTTAAGTTTGGGGTCCCTGGGCCTTTGGTCACACACTAACAGATGAGTAGAGCCACATTAAGTTTGAAGTTAAAGTTCAATGGTAATAAACAACATGCATGCTTTAGGGTAGTTTTCATCTCCTACACTATTGAGTCAGGAAAAAGCCAGTGCCCCACTGGGGACATACAGAGGGACACGTCATGGGGCAGGTGTGCAAGGCCAGACTCTGCTCAGTGAGCAGCCTCCTCGCTATTCACTAGCAGTAGCAAACAGGCGAGACTGATTTTGTTACCATGAGCAGGAGGAACAGGGCCCAGGGGAGACAAAGGGCAATCAGTTTTTATGGAGAACTGGAGGGCACATGTCAGCCACACGTACAAGGAGGACTTCCTGTGCGGGCACTTGCCACAATTTCTGAGCTGCTCCCAGACCACCTCAGACCATGGCCATACAATCAGTCAGTGGCTGCCAAGGTGTCCCGGCTGCCTCACGATTTGGGCCATCGTCTTAGGGCAGTCATGCAAGTATGATTTCCAACTCCTACACACATGCGGGTACATAGAGAGACCACATGGGATGCATTGAAAGGCCACACTACACACATAGCTTACTCAAGATCCTATTCATTTGGGTGAATCTGCAGGTCCTAGTCATGGCCACAATCTTTATGACTAGTATCTCTCCCTGCCATTACATATCTCTGAGATGGCAAGCAGGAATACTTCCTATGACTAAGCAAGGTAAGCAAGTGCATGCCCTGCAGATCTGAGCTAGGCCAATCTCTCCCTCATACTAAGTAGTCTGCACCTCAAAGGAACACTATGGGGACAATCTGAGATAGGAATTGGCAGCTATCACCATGGTGCCATATTGAATCCTCAGTTCTGCTCCTGTCCTGAACAAAAGATGCTATATCTTGAGATCTGGTCATTGGGAAACAAGATTCAAGCTGCTAATCACTCAGATTTTGAAACTCCAAATTCTTTTTTGTTTGTTTTTTTATGTGTGTCATCACAAGACAAGAATCAAAATTTATAAACTCAGATGTAAATGGAATATGACTTCTAAAATATACTGGAAACCAAATCAATTTTTACTTTAATATTTTACCTCAGGAATACATCAGGAGAAATTCAACCTCAGACAGTTTGGAAAAATCTGCCTCTCCTACACCAGCTGGAACCTGGGTTCCAGGGCTTCACAAGGTGTTGGGGCTTAGTAAACATCATCTGTTTATACACTTACCACAAAAATACCCACCGTACCTGATTCCAAACCCGTACCCAGTGAATTGCTATGCCTGTCAGCCATGAATTGCCTATAGAAATCTCTGCCCCACGCATAGCTGGTCCTGTGATTCTAGTTGTAAGATTTAGCATAAAATAAACAAAAGAATAGCAAGTTTAATTTGAATTTCAAACGAACAAGTAGTTTTTAGTGTAAGTATGTTCCATGCACTTTTTGATACATTATTATACTAAAAATAATTCAGGTCCTCCGTGGTGGCGCAAAGGGTTAAGTTGCAGGAATATGAGCTATCCAGAGCCACTGCAGCATGAGTTCAATCCCTGGCCAAGGAGCTTCCCACATGGCGCAGCAGACTTCCCCTGTCTCACCTGCTGCTCCCCTCAACAGTGCATTTCAGTCAATCTGCCTGTTCTGCTCCCCACTCTGTCTCTGGTGAATCCTCTCACCCCCACACACCTCTGGCCTGCACCCCAGCTCTTATATGCATAAATAAATCTTTAAAAAATTTCAACGTTGATGTGAATTTCAAATTTACCTGGACAACCATATTTTAGCTGACAACTCTACTGTGATCCCTATGACAATATTCTTCTCTGAGATCTTGCTGCCAATAGACAGGAATGTGAGCCAGTGCTGCTCTAGGATTAGGAACTTCTAAGACTAGAACAGGGGGACTTTACTCTGGGAAATTATTGTTCTCATTGAGATTAAAGTTTTGGAAATAAAGCCAAGAACATCCTGCAGATGGTTCTGCTTTCCATCTAGCAAATAACCTGCCTTGAGGCAATAAATTGCAATCTACTACCTTGAAACCATAGAGGAGCAAACTAAGGTCTCAAATCATTTATCTACACTTCCTTTTCCCTTTAGTTTTCTCTCTCTCTCTCAATAGCTCTACTCCCTTTCTCTCTGCTTTCTTACTGCAGTAAGAAAAAAGAAAATGTTGGGAAATACATTTTTATTTAGGTCAAGCGATCAGGCAATTCTTACCCTGTGAAGGAGATTTATAAAAATACAATAAAGATGTAAGAATCCCAGAGCAGAAATACAAAAGAATCTATTTAATAGCTCACATGAATCTTTTTTGTAGATTTACATTCAAGATCCCAGTCTCTTTTCTATAAAATTGCAATTTCTTCATTACTGGATAGAGAAGTTTCTAAGAAAATGTATTTTTTTCTAATAACTATATATGGTTGTTTCAAAAATATTTTTAGTTTAACGTCTATGTATTTAATCTTTATGGTTGACTGGATTATTGTAAGAAATACAGAAATACATTCTAAGGGATGAATGGGGTGAATGCACAAAATGTAAAAAGTTGTTTGTCATATGTATGTTAAAAGATGCTCATTGTACCATTATATTTATGAAAAGAAGACCAGATTAAGCATCCTCTAATCCAATAGTTTGAATAAATTGGGTTAAAGACATTACCCACTATGGTTATTAAACCCAGTATTTTACTCATCTTTATATCAACATTCCTAAATAAGGAAATTAAAAGATATAAGGACTGGAAAAGAAGATATAAAACTACCATTTTTTCAATGACAACATAATTATGCACATAAAAAAATCTAAAAAATCTATGGATTCATTATTTGACTTAATTAACATTGACAAATTTTCCAGTTGCATTTTATACAAATACTTTAAAAAGTTTGAAAATGAAATATATTTTTTAACTACAGCTGCATCAAAAAAAGGAGAGAAAAATGTAAAGTGTTATTTAGTAAAATAAAAAGAGACCAAAATAGACTAAGAGGAACAACAATTTTTATCCAACAGATATTTAGTATGTATGGTAACCGGCAAGCTTATTTTAGGACTGAAATAGAAAAGCAAACAGTTAAGGATAGCCAACTGAATCTTGAAAACTAGAACCACCAAATAGCAATAGTTATGCTAAATCTGCAGTAATTAAGATACTGTGGTATTGGCTAAGGGGTGACAAGAGAGCAATGAAGTAGAATAGTTCAAAATCAGGCCCCCACAGACTATGACACAGATGGTACCGCCAAACAGTGGGACTGTTGCTGAGTCAATAAATGTTGCTGAGTCAACTGGTTTACTCACATCTACCTTCTGGACTTTCACACTCTCAGTTGCTGGGAAAGCTGGCTGCTAATGACTCACAGCTGCATCTCTCTGGGCATTTCCTTTATCCAAAGAAACATTTTTGGACCTGGATTATACTCTCTTTTTGAGGGTATCCCACATCCAGCGACTGATCCATGAAAAGATCCTAAATCCTGACCACTGCTTAGACTGTCTCTAAAGGATGATTCCACCTCAAGAGAATGAAACTATATTAAGGACAGCTTGACATCTCTCTCCACCCAATTCTGCTTCCTCTATTCCTTTTCAAGTTGCACCTGACAATTTTGCCCCAGTAAAACTCCCCCATGCAAATTTCAACACCCCAGATTCTGTTTCCTAGAAAACTTGACTCCAGACACACTGAAAAACATAAATTTGACCCCATCTCATACCTTGCACACAATCAATTCCAGGTGAAAGGATATCTAAATGTGAGTGATAAACATGAAATTTCTAAGATCGCTTCTAACATACTATTTTGGAGTTGAAAAAGATTTTTAAAAAAGGACATGAAGGCACTAGACTATAAAGAAAAAGACTGATAATAAGTATATTAACATCTTCTGGGATACCATTAAGAGTAAGCAGGCAAATCATAGAATTGGAGTAGATATACACCATAGCTACCATCTACAAATATATAAAGGAAAAAAAATAAGATAAACAATCCAATAGAAAAAAAGGCAAAAAATGAAAGGCATTTCTCCCTATACTCCACCCCCACCCCCAAAAAGAAGATATCAAAATGGTCAGCAAACATATGAAAGGGAATTCAGACTTAGTAGTACTAAGGGAAATGCAAACCATAATAAAACGTCACCTCACATCCAACGAAATGGCAAGAGATTGATAGTACCCAGTGTTGGTGAGGGTGTAGGGCACCTGGAATTCTCAGTACAGTTTGCAGAAGCTCAGTTGACATAATAAAATTAAGCATAAACACGTTTGTTACAAACTTGGCCAACGTAATAAAATTGAACATAAACATGTTTTCCAATTTTAGGAATACCTCCAACAGAAATGTGTGTGTGTGTGTGTGTGTGTGTGTGTGTGTGTGTACACCAAAACCCTTGTATATAAATGTGCATAGCAGTATTATTCATAATAACCAAAAATTAGAATCGTCGAAATGACTGCTAATTTTTATAGCCAATAAAGAGAGAAGCTCGTTGGCTGAAACACATACTTCCCTCCCAGTCTTCTGTGTCTTTACAGGAACCAAACTGAAAACTATCTTTTTGCAAGAGTTGTGTGTCTGTGCCAGTTCTGGAACCCTGCTGTGCATTTGAGTCTGCTCTGACATCTGGCTCTCTGCTGAGCAGGCTTGTCTCATCTTGAGTGTCCCCTGACACTTCAGTTTCTTCAGGATTCTTTCATTCTGTGAGTTATCAACAGATTAAAACATCCTTTGAAATGAAGCCTTCTCTTTAACCTCTAAAGCTCCAGTGTGTATGCTACCCTCACACATTCTCTGCATAGTCTCGGGGAGGGTGTTTGTGAGCCTCAGTCATTTTGCATCCTTCCCCTAGTGGTCACTTTGTGTGAAGGGGATGAGGTTGCTATTCCTCTGCAATGCATTCAAGACCTTTCACAGCCTGGCCCCAATCTACCTCTCCATTTGAAGTCTGTCTTCATATTTCATCTTTTGCTGTGAATCAAGAATATGGAAGTATGAATCAGTGACTGTAAACATTCAAATGAATAATATTTTTGTAATTCTATGTGTACCTGGGAGGAGGATTCAGGTTGGTTTGTTTTTAATTTGACTCCCAGGGGGAAATGCAAATTTCCTTTTAAAGCCTTGCATATCAATTCCTCACCAGTACCTCAATAATAGAGGGATTCTGTGTCCTTGTTTTCCCAGGACAAATCTTGTTCACTGCTACTGAGGTTCTATAAATGTTTAAATAGTTTTTATTGAAATAACATTGCATTATAACATTTAAGTTTCAGCATCAGTATGTACTACATTAAGTTTACCACTAAAATTTGAATTCTGTCCTTCACCAAACAACTGACCCCTTTTATCCACCCTTATCTCCCTTTCCTTCTCATAATTACTAATTTGATCTTCAGTATAAAAGCTAATTTTGTTATTATTATTGTAGTTCATTCATTTGGTTTCTTTATATACTACCTATGAGTGAAATCACAGTGTTTTTCTTTCTCAATCTGAATTATTTCATTAAGCATAACATTCTCTAGGTCCATCCATGTTATTCCACATGCCAGGATTTCATCTTTTTACATATAAATGAGTAGTGTTCCATTGTGTGTGTGTGTGTGTGTGTGTGTGTGTGTGTGAGAGAGAGAGAGAGAGAGAGAGAGAGAGAGGAGAGAAAGGAGAGAAAGGAGAGAGATGTCTTCTTTATCCATTCATCTGTTTTGATACTTGGGTTATATCCAGTTCTTGGTTATTGTGTATTATGAACACGGAGCTGCATATATCACTTTGAATTATTTAGTATTCTTTAGAATTTCTATTTTTAATTGAGGTAACATTGGCTTACATTATTGTTGGTATTTTGGATCTACAGGATCCTGCCCTCATATATTGACTCCTAGTGCATCCATCACCATATCAGCCATAGTGCTCCTTCCCTCTTTGTTCTCATCCCTGCCCTGCTGTCTCCCCCTCTCTGGATGCTTCACTTCTATAGCTAGCTTTCAATGGTTCTATTTTTAAGTTTTTGAGGGATCTTCATATTGCTTTCCATAATGAAGAAATTGTATAATTTTCAAGAATTTTCCTGTTTCATTATCCAAAGTGTCCTAGTTTGGGCAATAAGTCATGTGGTCTCCTAAAAACCACCTTGCCAAAATAAGTCAGTCTGAAGAGATGAGGGGCTACAACAGCATGATTGTTCCCCACTTTCTCCATCAAAATGTTAGGCAGTACTCTTCCCTCAGCGTCTCTTACTTCCTTTAGGAACCACTTCAGGGCTTCTTATCTTTGCTGAAACATCTCTTCTAAGACCTTGCTTTATACTTCCCCAGCCCATTTATTTAAAATAACATCATGGCCCTATTCTCTGAGCTTAGTTTAAGAAAACTAAGCTAAAAAGTAACTAGAGTACCTCCTTCTCAAAAAGTATTTATGAATTTTAAAAGGACCTTAGGAGCCCTGACCAAAAGAATGACTAATGGAGGAATTTTAGGGGAACTGTGTAGGTGTCAGCAGTGTCATTAAAGTGATGCATCAGAGGCCAAGGGTGGCGTGAGGGGCCGGGGATGACGTGAGTCATTGCTCATTCCCCTGATGGTCAGAAGCAAAATGAAGGAACAAAAGATCTGGAGTTGTGGGGGTGGGGACACATGATTAATGGATGATCCTGAAAAAGCTAAGAGTAATATGAAAATTAAAGAAATGGATGACCCAGGAAAATTTCGACTAGGAACCCTCTGGGAATGTATTTGGAAATTGAACATGAGAAGGAAAAAAATGTCAAAATTAGAGAGTAGATCTGGCTCTCTTGGGCCCCCAAATGCCTCTTTGTCTTTTCAGAACTAAGAGATGATCTAGCTCCAGCTTCCCAAACAATGCTGGTCAGGAGAAATAGATAAGAAAAAACTTTCTAAAATGAAAAAATGAAGAACTGATTTAACTCGAAAGAGTATTTGAAAGATTCCAGAAAGAGAGATGAGAAGACATCTTGTGTTGGTAAGACCTTACAGACCATGTTAAGACAAAAGAACAAAGACATTTCAGAAGTCAGGCTGGGAAGGAGAACCCTAAGTGTGAGACTGCATCCCTGTCGAGGGAGCCAGTCTTTCGACTTCCTCTTTTTTCTATATGAAATTTTCTTTTCCTAGGATTCCTTTTCCCTACACAGACATAGAAAAGGGGCCTCTGTAGAGCAATCAGCCTCTGCAGTAATCATCAGGTGTCATGTGATTGGTCGCAACCCAACTCAAACTGTACAAGAGAGATAGAAAATATATGTGAGCATCATTGAAAAGTTCAGAGAAAGTGAAATTCAGATGCTGTAGACCCGGATTCCAGCACAATCTTGAGTTGTGTCAGCTCCAACTTCTTTAGGTATTTGCGCATGCTCAGGGTCAATTCCTTTAAGGCCAGCTGAATAGCTGAATACATCAGTCTCTGCTCACAATTTCTACACCACGCCATTTCTGAGAGGGAGCTTTTGTTTCTCCAACCACCAAAAGTCTTTCAAGTTGATCCAACTTAGTTCTCATACCACTTGAAACTAACTGCTGAGACTAAGGCAGCATCAGGGCTGGCCATCTTCGAGTCAGAAATTTCTAAGCGAGTCACCATGACAAGAGGGATAAGATTATGCTGATTGGTGTAGGTCAGGACCTCTGACAAACACTGTTCTAGCAAGGAAGAAGAGCAGGGCGGGAAGAGGTTGCCAGAAAAGAAAGAAGCAATGTATACCCCAGGTAGACCCTCCAAAACTGGAAAGATTCACTCACCCACTAAAAGAAGGCAATAATATGATAATCATATCTGGGGAAATGAATCAGTGCCTACAAAGCATTTTGTAAGGATGACTCACTAAATAATAAGAGTGTAATCATTGGAATGCTTTGTACACATACTCACTGTAGATTGTCTGAGTGCAGGATTATTTTATTGCCGTTACTTTGGTAGCAGCCCTCCTTGCCAAGAATGTTATTATGGGACCAGCTGAGCTACAGAAGCCTAGAGGATTGTTTAGCTGTTCATTCTTCTCTGAAACATTTATTACCTTTTTCATAACATAGCCCCCCAACATTAAAAAAAAATGGAGGAAGTTCAGCAGCTATGGAAGCAATACACCTCCTTATAGACCCTTCTCAACATGAATCTAAACCCCTTTCCAGGAATGGGGCAGGCTCTTCATTGGGTCAGTAGCTCTCATTGCACACTTCTCTGAAGGAAGTAAGGCAATTACCACCTGCTGATGAGCTGCTGCCTCTTCCCATAGGGACATGCGGGCAGCCACACAATGTAAATAGAGTCCTGGTTTGGAAGTCCTTGCAGCTGGGATCCAGACTGTGGCGTCTACTGTGTAACCTCAGTCCTTTTTTCTGTGTCTTACCTTCTGAGCCGTGGAATTAGTTCACATCACCCTAACACGTTTTAAGATCCTCAGTTTTTATTACCCAATGTAAACTTCCCTGGTAGAAGAGTTGCAATTCTAGTTCAAAATTAAAAAGATATTCCGCCTTAGTTTTAGCGCCCCAGGAAACAGAATCTGAGATGGAGATTTGTGTGGGAAACTTTGTGGGAAGTGCTCTTGGCATCAATCCTCATGAGGGAGAGGAGGCAGGACCTGGCAGCTGAACAACAGTGAGGTCTTAATACAGGCCTCTGCTATAGTAGAACTTGAGCTGGAATTGAGGCAGGGGGCCTGGGTTTTTATCAACATGGCACTGGATGCAGCTGTCCCCAGAGAAAGTCTGCCCTTGGGCAGGGCATTTCTCTTAAGCTGTTGACAGTTGTCTGGGAAGAATTTCTAGAGAAGTTTCAACAGCCAACATTGCAGAACCCAAGGACTGAATTCCTCAGTCGTCAAGGGGAATTTGGGGATCTGGATAGCAGATCACGGCACTCACTATGTGTCCTACTCCCACAGTCCCTGTCTACCAGGCACGGGTCACTGCAATGGCCAGAGCCCAGGGGGGGCTGCCGCTGCTAGATGCTGCTGCTTTGCTACCTGTGTATCTCCTACTGCCTCATAATAAAGGATTGTTCCTGCTCCCCACATATGGGCTTCGGGACCTGCTTTCTCTGCCGCCATCAAGAAGTAGGCAAGCTTGTAGCAGAGGCCCTACACTTAGGCACACAACTTTCAGAGGAAAGCCAGGCTACATGCTATTACAGAGTACTCTGGCACTTTGATCCTTGTGAGCTAAAGCACCTGCCTTTTAAAGGGCATTTTAATTTATCCCCCAGAAAAAAAGAATTTGATGCACTGAATATTGCCTTTGAGAACAGCTCTGCTCTGATATATCCTTGTGATGGCTGTTACTACCTGTGTAATGTTATTAACATTTCCCTAATTCACACCTGGGAGATCTAGAGCCCAGCAGGCATTTCCTGGAGGGGACGCTGTTTATGAGGAACTACCTCCTTCCATTGCAGAGAGTGAGAAAAAAATTTTCTTCACAAAGTGAGATAATAGCCTGGCTAATTTTAACATTTTTTTCGTTACCTCTTATTTTTCTGATTTAACTATTTTAGTGGATGCTTCTTTTATATTTCTGTCCTTTGGTTTTGAGCAAAAGGAACATCTTTAAAATAACTAATCGATAAGGAAGATGCAATTCCATTAAGCATCACTTCCTTTAATGGGTCCTATTTTAAACTTGGACTTCCTGGAACTAAGATATCCAGTGGCTTATCAGAAATACTTAGACAGTTTGAATAAAGTGTATTTGTAGGCCCACTATGGGTTCTGTGGCTATCCATTTACACAAAGCCATCTTAGAACTCTCTTAAAGCTACTGCACATAAAATGACAGCCTGATTTAAATAGAATCATCCTAGCATGGTTGTTCAAGAAAAAGGAGATAAGACAGAACCCTCAAAATGATTCTTTTTAGAATCAATTAGGTATTTAGGAGAATTTAGTTTTCCAAATGGAACTCTATGTCAGACAATATTTATCTGGCAGAGAAAATTTTTACCATTGTAAATCAATTACAAATTTTATTTACTGAGAATCTATTTTATGCCCAACACTGCTAATCAGAATAGGAAATATCAAGAAGTATAAAAAAAAAAATTCCTGCCCTCAAGAAATTTACCTCACTGGGGAGAACAGACTAGCACAGGAAATAATTAAAGCACAATTAAATCTAAAATGCTCTAAGTTTAGTGGTAGTTCAGGGAGGGGGGGGCTCAGTCACCGCAGGCTAATGTTGAAATGAAAGCTTTTACAAAGGGGTTAGGTGTGAAGCCTTTGAAAGCCCCAGTTGAACTGCAAAAATATTTTCTGAGAGGGCCAGTGTTTTAAGTGTTCATTACTATTTCATGTCTTACCTATAAATTATTGATTAGACTGCTGAGTACTGAGTTGTACTTGAAAGGAATTGTCTATGATGAGGTCAGGTGAACGTGGAAGAAGGGAGGACCCAGAGAAAGTCAGAGCCAGTCATAACCCTTGAGGAAGGCCAGGCCTGGGTGAGAGTCTTAGGGATGTCAGCAAGAGGGTATTTACCCTTCGTTGATGTGGATAGAAAGTCTCAAAGAAGGGAAGAAGGCACAACAATGAGGATATTACCCCAAAGAGATCTATGCCTGTGCTAGATTCAATGTCAAATATGCTGACCCTCCATTGAGTGTAAAAGAGCTTGAGAAGTATTAAAGTCCCACAGGTCCTTCCAAATAATCCCTGGGCCCTAGGCACAATCCATATTTGCAGGGGGCTATTTGATGACCTCCATCCGTCTTGACTAATTCTCAGCCTTTAAAAGCACAAGAGAAACTAATGAAGAAGGTCTGAATCATAGGAAGGTCTGAATAACTCAAAACTTCCAAGAAGTAACCTACAGGAGTATAGAGTAAACAACTGATGACAACATTACGTATTAAGTGAGCAGGTAGTCCACATGGCACTGTTGTATACATTTATAGTCAATGCCTCATTTACTCTTCAAGATAATACTTAAATACTGTGGTTATTCAATTGGACAAATAAGAATAGCCTCCTGGAGGTAATGCAACCTACCTGAAAGGAAGTGCTAGGATGAGCTCCATAATCTATCCAGTTCATGAGAGTGATTATTACCAAAATCATTAAGCTTTGTAAAATGCATATATAGTGACTTTCACATATGTCTCTTTATTTTCACAAGTATGCAAGGAAGACATCATATTTTCTCTTTTGATGTCTTTTCAATTAGAAAATGGACACCAAGATAGAGTATATGACACACCTGTGATTTCTAAGCTACTAGAAGTAGTTTTATTTTTTTAAAGATTTATTTATTTATGCATACAAGAGCTGGGGTGTAGGCCAAAGGTGTGGAGTGGTGAGAGGATTCACCAGAGACAGAGTGGGGAGCAGAACAGGCAGATCAACTGAAGTACATTGCGAGGGGAACAGCAGGCAAAGCAGGAGAGGTCGGCTGTGCCATGTGGGAAGCTCCCTGGCTGGAGATCGAACTCGCTCTGGATAGCTTCACAGTGCTGAGACTTAACCCGTTGCGCCACCAGGGCAGGACTGACTAGGAGT
This sequence comes from Scalopus aquaticus, assembly GCA_004024925.1. Taxonomy (NCBI): domain Eukaryota; kingdom Metazoa; phylum Chordata; class Mammalia; order Eulipotyphla; family Talpidae; genus Scalopus; species Scalopus aquaticus. Next base: position 97,333 of record PVIJ01000013.1, read on the forward strand.
AGATTAAACCAAGATTCAAACCAGGTGTTCAACTACCAGATTCTTTGTTCCCACCAAGGGCTCCAAGCTGGGAATAAGAAGATAGTCTAAGCACTGCAGGTACAGGGCGCCCTCACATGGATGGACACACTCACAACTTCAGAACTAGTTGGACTTTCCCATGATGATTATTCTTGCAGTTCTCTGCTATTCCCATTATCATGTGCCCTCTTTTCTCAAGGAGGAAATTTTTGTGGAATTCTGGTGGACAATCGGGAAGGTGAGCATACGCAAAGACAGCGGCATTCCTTAAAAGCAGTTGTGTGTAGAGGAAAGGTGAAATCACAATGCTCTCAAGAGTTAGGTGGAAAGCCAGCAGAATCCGTGAAGGTTTTGAAAAAGAAAAAAAAAAGGGAGCACGGAACAGACTTGAAAGGCAGCCTTGGGGCTTAGCTGGTGAGACACCTGCCCAATCCTGGCCACTGGGGATATTACCATGGCAGTGAAATCCCTGGGAACAGACCTCTTCATTTGCAGTCCCTACCCATCCCCCCGCAGCCACCCCACAAGCCAACTTCTCTCTTAGAAAAACCTCACGGAAACCATTAAGATAATGCAGTTCCTTGCTGACTTTGCCATAGGGAGCTTCAGGCAGATCCCTTGAGCCAGACTTTCTTCAAATGGAAGAGCTAGAGGAGTTGCTGCCATGGCAACGCAGTTCCCCTGCCCATTTATGCCTTCCGTGTGCTGGGGGAGATCCCTGGAGGAAGTGGTTCCCCACCTACTTCACCAAAGCAGGGAAATCGCCAAGGACACACAGATGGAGAGGAACCTTAGGGAATGTTCCCTCTAGCCTGAAAAGGCTGCTGGAAGTTGCCATGGAAACCAGATTCCTTGCCCACCACACAGTGAAGGAGGGAGATGGGCCTGAACTGAGGGGCTGCAGAGGAGTCTCCCAGGCCAGTGCAGTTCTGGGCTGGCTTCCACCCTGGGTTCTGTGGGGAGCGTCAGGGGCATCCTTGGGAGCTCAGTCCTTCCCTGTGTTATCTGGAAGAACTGACTGGGTATTAGCTCTTTTCCAGGAAAGGGAACAGGTAAAGAAAACAAATGGATCATTGCTGTCAGTCTCAACAGTGACCGTCATTGGAAGCATTTGAATTGCCATATATCCTACATAAATTTCCTTATCACTGCTTCTGTTCTTGAGTTCCAGAAGGTAAATCACTTAATAGTAATGTATTTAATATCCAAATAGGTGAGTTTTGCCTCTTGGTGGAAAAAGGAGTGGAAAGGAGAGAGCTGGGAGTAGTTGTAGGAGAAAAGAGTTTCTCTTAGAGGTTCTAGGGCACTCAGATTTTAATACTCAAGTTATACTTGTGTGTGTGATTTCTGTGATTAAATTTTAGTCTAAAGCATGAAGGAAATGGAAAATGAATAGAAATAGAACTGTTCTAGAGGCCAAAATGGCAGAGCTGAAGGGTCCCAACATTGTTGATCAAATAAGAAATATGTGATTCAATTAAAGCACACCCTTTGGAGTGGGACTTCTGGGTTTATATCTCTGTCCATTACAATCTCTACAAGTCAAGTCCAGAAACTAATATGAGTGAAGGATGAATAAGACACCCTGGTATATAATTCCTTGGTCTTCTTTAAAAATAGCTTTTTTCAGATGTAATTGACATACAACAAATGAAGCATATTTAAAGCATATCATTTAATACGTTTTGACATATGGATACCACCTTGTATGAGAGATGCGTATGAACCATCTCTGTAATCAAATGAATAGATCCATCGCCCTCAAGTCTCCTCACAAATCTCGTGTTGTGTAATTTCCTCCCACATCCTTTCTTGACTCCCACACTTCAGCAACCACTGGTTTACTTCCCGTGAGTATAGATCCATTGGCATTTTCTAGAGTTTTATGTAAATGGAATCACACAATATTTACTGTTTTTTGGTCTAGTTTCTTTCACTCAGTATAATTATCTTGACATTCAACTATGTTGTCCTGCATACAGATAGTTTATTCCTTTTTACTGCTGACTGCAGCCCATTGTATGGATGCACTGTGGTTTGTTTATCCACTCACTGTTGATGGAGAGTTGGGTTGTTTCTAGTTTGGGGCTGTTACCAACAAAGCTGTTATGAACACTTGCATACAAGTATTTGTATGGATATATGTCTCCTTTCTTCTTGGGTAAAAATCTAGAAGTAGAATGGCTGGATCGTGGGCCTCCCTGGTAGCGCAGTGGTTAAGCGCTGTGCTGTGGAGCTGTCAGCAGCAGCGACGCGAGTTGGATGCCCAGCCAGGGAGATTCCCATGTGGCACGGCAGACCTCTCCTGCCTCGCCCGCTTCTCCCCTCAGCAGTGTGTTTCTGTCCATCTGCCTGTTCTGCTCCCCACTCTGTTCTGGTGAATCCTCTCGCTGCCCCACACCTCTGGTCTGTACCTCAGCCTGTATGCATAAATAAATAAATCTTTAAAAAGAAAAATATTGGCTGGATCATTTTCATTTTTAAAAAGATTTATTTATTTATTTATTTATTTATTTATTTATTTATTTATTTATTTATATATACAAGCTGGGGTGCAGCCCAAAGGGGTGGGGCGGCAAGAGGATTCACCAGAGACAGAGTGGGGAGCAGAACAGGCAGATCGATGGAATTATACTGCTGAGGGGAGCAGCGGGCAAGGCAGGAGAGGTCTGCCATGCCACGTGGGAATCTCCCCGGCTAGGTGTTGAACTTGCGTCACCGCTGCCAACAGCTCCATAGTACAGCGCTTAACCGCTGCACCACCAGGGAGGCCCATTTTCATTTTTTGTAAGAAACGGTTAAATTGTTTTCCAAAGTGATTGTACCATTTTACATTCCAATCAGAAGTATATTCAGCTCTACTTCCTCCACATCCTCTCCAGTACTTGGTATAGGCAGTCTTCTTTAATTTTAGTCACTCCATTAGGTGGATGGTTGATCTTTTTGTGTAATTCTTTTTATGTGTTGCTTTTTCTCTAGGTGAGTCATTTTCGTTGCTTTCTGGATTCAGAAAAACATCACTTGAAACATGGTGGGAGTGGTGGTGACTTAAACCAGCTAACAGGCCACATGACTAAATTTGCATTGGTAAGAAGGAATTAGAGGTCTGCTACCGTCATTGTGCAAGAAGGACACAGAGACAGAGCACAGTGACTTACAAGATGCTGGCAGTTGACATTTTATGCTCCTATGGGCTTTTAGTGACAACTGTCATTTATCAGTTTCCTATTAAGTATCAGGCTCAGTGCTGATGGCTTATATAGATTATTAATTACTTGTAATCTTTACCACAACACACGAAGTTAAGTACTGTTATCCCCATATAGCAATTGATGGAATGGAGGCTAAGAGAGGTTAAGTAATCATTGGGGAAGGTCACTGGGGGAATAAGTAGAAAATGCCTAGACCACAGTCAGGCCTGGGTTCAAAGCTGGTGCTTTAATAACCACTGTGTTCTAAACTTCCCGTGGTTTTGTATCTCAAAGCTGCCTGCCTCTTGCTGGCCTCTGGACTCCTTGGAATAAGATAATAAGAATGAAATTGAGGAGGGAAGTGTTATATTCCTCCTCATATTTATCATTGATTCTCAGGTCCTCCAGCGATACTACTGCTTCCCAAGCAGTTTCAGGTCCTCCCTCCTTCCCTACTGCTGCTTTGTGCTGTGTATATATGATCTTATTAGTTCTTATTTAGCACAATCATTCTGTGATTTACATTTCATCTCAATGTACACATGAAGTACCTTCTCCTGAATGAAAAAAGCTAGTTTCATATCAACTGCTTTGGTAAGAAGGAACATGAAGACAACAAAAAAATACAAATCTTGTTTTTAACATCCCAAGAAATCTGCTGGGAAAATTAATACAATTCAGGTCAATAGCTGATCATTTGATCTATCCAAATATTTATGCAAAAGTACTGGATCTTACTAGATAGAATCATTAAAATGAGACACCATCAGTATATCTCAATAAAGCGGGGAAATTCTTTTCAATTTTTTTTTTAAATCTGACACCGTCTCTTCTTATGTATTTCATTTTATCTGTTTGCAGAGGTATATTTACATGAATATGGATATATACACTCACAAGCAGTACTAATGAGGTTGCAGCAGGGATGACTTCTCATATGCCACAAGTAGAATTTTTTCATTGAAACAGCTTTTCTCAAGTGAAATTGTGTAAGATATATACCCTGACTTACCACAATTTGACTGAGATTTTTCAACTTTACAATGGTGTGAGAGTTCTATACATTCCATAGAAACTGTACTTTGAATTTTGAATTAGAATATTCTGTTTTTCACTTTCAATAGTTTTCAATAAATTAAATGAGATATTCCACACTTTATTATGAGGTAAGCTTTGTTGGTGGATGATTTTGCTCAACTGTTGGCTGATGAAAGTTCTGAGCACATTTAAGTTAGACCATGCTAAGATTCAATGTTCAGTAGATTAGGTTTATTGCATGTATTTCCTACTGAATTTATTTTCAAATTATGATGAGTCATTGGGATGTAACCCCACTGTAAGTCTAGGACAATCTATCTATCCAAAAGCATTACTACTATATGGCCTAGTGGTTATCCTTCAAGTAATCTACCTGTAGAAGTAACACTGAGAATATAAAATTTATCTAACTATCATTGTTTTATAATAGTGAAAACTACCAAGACAACTGAAATGTTGATCAATAGGAAACTAGTTAAACAAATCTTGATTCAGTCACAAAGCAATTTAAAATTATGCTTTTGAGACATATTTAAAGATAGCAGATCTTTAAGATAATAAGTGAAAGCAAGCAGTACACAAAATTATAATAAATGATCGTGGAGATTATGATTTCTGATCTTATTAAAGACACTGTACATAAATAAATATATGTGAGTCAAGTATTTATATTTTTGTTTTCAGAAAATCAGACATGGAGGATGAAACACCAAAATTTACTAGCAGTGGTATTTTGTGAAATTTTAAATTTTATGATTTATTTTTCACATGTATTTTCTACTGTCAGAATTACCACTTTTATAGTTAGAAAAAAAGTACTATTAAAAATAAAATAAAATAATGAAGGCCCCCAACAATTCACTGCCTGACTTCCTACCTCATCTTCTCCACAAAAATGAGGTTGACTGAGGTGTGGAGGCGCCATCCAAGTGCCTCCATTATTGTGTTAAAGGTAATGTTTTTCCATCTGGGCTCAGGGGCATAGATTTTTGCCCTTTAGAATCTGTAACAATAAGACGATTGGCAACTTGTATGGAGACACAACTGGTATAAGTTCTCTAGAATAAGGTCATTACCCGTTCAAAGGAGGAAGGCTGTGTCATACCCTAAGGCCCTATTTCTAGCACTCTCTTCTGCATAAATGCTGCATAACTAGTATCAGCAAAAGAATGTTAGGAAAGGCCTGGCCCTACCAATAAGGAGGCAGTCATGTGAAAGGGTCAGAGGAAGAAAAATCAAGGACACTGTGTGGGAGGGACATCACAGACGGGCTACACAATAGACAGAAAACAGGCACCCATATGTCAACTGCATCCCCCACCATCGTACAGGAATAACTCATATCCTGTACATTGCTTTCTGCCCTTGATTATCTCAAATACATGAAAATATTATCAATCAACCTTTCCAAAAAAAATCAACTAATGAACTATGTTTCCCTTTCCTTCTTTGCCTGTATTAACAGTGCCCACATAAAACTTCCTGAAATAGAAACTAGCAAAGTTCTTTACATTTTTTTTTAATGAGTGGCCTTCCTCACATTCTGTATCCTGTTAGTTTCTAAGAGTCTCAGAAGAAAAATAAAAAATAAAAAACATTCATCAATATTATTTTCCAATCGATTATGTTTTGGTTGTTGCTTTGCTTAAATGATACCTTTCCCAATCAGAGTTATTTCTATTACTAACTAAAAGTAGCTGTTTTGGCAATATTAATAAAGACTGATATAAAAAAAAAGTGCACAATTCATTTTGATAATCTATTCACTGGCTTAAAGAAGCACTTAAAGAAGTTAATCATTGTCATGAGAAGATCAGAAAAACTATTATTTTTTATTGCCGTGTTTATGAAATGCTTCCATGCATTTAATCATCCCTCCAACATTTATGTTGGCCAGATTTGAGTTAGTCTGTGGGAACATTTGTGGAGCACCATCACAAGCAAAGCCTCTAAGAAACAGGGGAAGCAGGGTGAGAAAATTAGGCATATCTGATATGCCAGCCAGTGAAAAGCCTATAGAAGGACTTAGTGGAAAATTCCTAGGTCCTGATTTTGCAGTGTAGGTAAAGGGAGGTTGCACAGGCTGCAGAGCAGATGCACAACAAAGAAGATGACATAAGTATGGCACAGAAAAAATTTCAGGTCCTGTACCCCCAAAATTAAGCTGGGGGAACATGCCTTTACTGAAATAGCTCCTTATACAGTAGGGGAAATCTGGATGCTAATGGAGAATTTTGAGATGTCAATAAATTCCTGGGGTTCCTGTTGGGGAGATTCTCCTCCTGGGCACGTTGCTGAATATCACAGCAGACCTGAGCATAGCGCTGAACAGATGAGGGAGTCTAGGGAGCCCAGACTTTTATTAAACAAGTGGCTTGTAGGTATCAATAGAATAGAAAAGCCGAACTTCATTTTAAATCTACAACTGTAGGAAAACTTATATAGGATTTCCAGATCTTCAGAAAACCTTTTATTTTGGAAAGTATTCTAAAAGTATTCCAGTTCTTCAGAAGAGGTTGGATAAGTCCTTAATTAAATCTTGGGATTTAGATGATAATGATGAGATGCAGAATAAAGAAAGGCTCAGAGATCTTTGGGGGTGATCAGTAATGGCCATGTGGAGGGAATAATTTTAGGAATTTTATTTTGAATGTGTTGGAAACATACCGGCAGAGACAGGGAAAGACAACATGGCTGATGATTACCAGCTTGAGCTGAAATGACCACAGTAGCAGCAAGTTCACTTTGTCCTTAGGGCGGTGAGGGAACGGATCTGCTCAGTCAGTACCAGTTTTGAGACCCTTGACTTCTCTGAGTCAGAATAAGGGGTCTCAGATTTTTCCGGGTAAGACCAGACTTCCTTTCTGACACATAGTGTACCCTATTCTAGAAACCTCGAGTCTCTCAGTGATACAATCACTCAAAAGAAACTATTGTTCTTTGGAATGCCTAGGATTAAGGCATTAGGTCAATGAGCCTCAATCTTAAAATTCTTATTGGATGAGGATTAAGTTTGTCAAAAAGCTGGGGATCAAGTTTGAAGAATCAAAGTGAATGATCTGCAGTACCCATAAAAGGGATACAAGGGGAAGATAGAAAGCATGCGGCAGAGAAAAGCATCTGAAATGATTTAATAATAGGATTTACTTTATTTTTTAAATTGACAACAATCAGTTAGGAATGAAGGGTAGGTTTTTTTGATCCTTTGTTCACATACATCCAAAGGTGTAAAATAATTTTTAAAATGCATGATATGTTTTACATTAACATTTATCAAAGAGAATCAATCCCCATATATTAAATCTACATAAATTAAAAATGCTACCCCTCTAAAAGATGGAGAAAAGGGAAGAAGAGGGTTAATGGTGGCAGGATAGCGTTAACTGCTGTCCCAGAAGGGCAGCTTTATGATGACCCATAACTCAAGGCAGCTGATATAAACTAAAGGCAATTAATCCCAATGGGCCAACATTTAGTGAGTACCTATTAGGTCCAAGAAAGACTACAGATTGGGAAATATAAAGATGAAAAGGATGAGACCCACCCCTCTCTGGAGTTTACAACCATTTAGTGTGAATCAGGTCAGAAGAGGAAAAATATATAAATAAATTCAGTCTTTAGCATTGTAATAAGCCATTATTAAGGATGCCAAGCCATCTATTTAGGAGAACAGCAATCTGTTCAAATGTAAGTCAAAAGCTGCAACTCAGCCACAGTCAGTCTGCCAAGTAGACATCACTTGTGATTTGGGGGGTTCTTAATTATAAAACTTTAAATCGCAGCCCTTCTTTGTCCCCTGAAAACCCATACGCAGTAGTTTTGAGCATCTCTGAGACTTTCTGGCATCTTAAACAAAGTGAATGCCTAAGAGTACAGTCTCTGGGGTGAGGACTAGCTGGATTTAAATTAGAGCTCAGCCATCCACTAACTGTGTGACCTTGAGCAAGCATCTTCACTTCTCTGTGCCTCAGTTACCTTATCAGTAAAGTAGATACCTTCATCACAATGTTGTTGAGAGAATTAAGTGAGCCAATACTTGTAAAACATCTAGAAAAGGGTCTGGCCCATTGTATGCACTGAACAATGTTAGCATCTTTCATTCTAGAGATTCCTGATTAGGAAGTTCCCATCAATCCTTATCAACCAATACCTTAACAAGAAAGAACAAGAAAAGATATAGGTTTAGGAGGGTAGGAGTAGAGAAAAGTGGAGTGAGGGTTAAAAGAATAGCAGAAACAAGTAGTTGGCTGTTTTTTTTTCAATGTCTCTGGGTACTGCCCACATTGACAATTCTGGGGAGGGAAGAGAGTTACCTGGCACACAAAATGAAAGGAGGCTTTGCTCTGAGGCTATGCAAACACAACACTACTCACATCTCTTGCCTCCCCCTGGTTGTCCATAGCTTTCCTACTAGTCTCCTCTTAGGGAGGCACCAATTCCTTGGGTTTAACCCATCATCATTTTTGATGGAACAGGAAAGCATGTGGGTAAATATGTGAGAGAAATAAAGAAAATATATTAGCCAACTAGCTCTTCACCAAACATTCTACAAAACCATATCCACCAAGACATCCCAAGAGTGACGCCCATACCCAACACTGCTACCCCTGGCAGTGACCCGGTCTATAAGTAGCATCTGGGTAAAGGACCTCCGATTCACCTACTTTGTGCCCTGATGAGATGTTCAGACAACTTCCCATATAAGGGTGAGTCTGGGGAGCATTGGGGGGAGGCAGGGGAAGTGGGGGCAATGCTAGGTTGTCAGCAGGAAGAGAAATGACGTTGGCTATTGGACTCTCTTAATAGATAGAGCTGACCTCATTTATTTTTGTAGATGCATTTCCCCCATGTTTATGATTAGAATAGCTATAACCATAACTTCAAGTTTATAACCAGAAATGCATTCTGTCAAAGAGTGCTGCTCAGGTTCTGAAAAGGCCACTGGCCTGAGAGCTGTCTGAAACATCTAGGCGCCCCCTAGTGGTTTGTTCCAGGGCTGTAAAGGGAGCACTCTCACCACCTGGGAGGTGAGAGCCTGAAAGGTGAGGGGAAGAGTGTGCAGAAATGTGCCTTCTCTCCTCCCCAGTGCAAGTGGGTATGACAAAAGCTTTCTGTACCAGAGATCAAATTGTCTCATCCCTGCTGGACAAGATGAGGGAAGGCTGAGATGCTTGCCAGGCAAGAGACCACACAGAATCTTCTGCATGCTTTCTCCTTTTGCAAACCTTCTCCTTAGGCAGTTTCTGGATCAAGGTAATAGACACAACCTCAACAGATGCTGAAGTTTTTATTCACCCTTATTTGCCTGTTTGTTCAGAACAATCTCTCTGAAGATTCAATGAAGCTTCCTTTTCCTTTCTCCTGGCCCCCACGTTAGTGAGGGAAGTGAAGGGAAACATCCAGGACCAACTCAGATCTTTAAGGCTGAGCCTTGCAGGCCTCCCTGTGGACTGACCCATAGATCCTTGGTTTCTGGACTGATATAAAATCATAGATTTTATTCACATTTACTCTGATTACTTGAGGAGGTTGTATGATGGCCCAATGCATGGGCTCTGGCACCTGACTATCAGAATCAAATATCTTTATAACTTACCTTGGGAAAATTACTTCATCTCTCTGGGCTTCCATTTTCAAATCTGTAAATAAGTAATAATAGTAATTACCCAGTAGAGTTAACCAGAGTGCTAAACAAGTCAACATATGTAAAGCCCCTAGGGTAGAAGTTGACACATAAGTGTTGTGTATTAGATATCACTGCTGTTGTGTTATGTGCTTGGCATATAAGTTATTACTATTAGCAGCTATTACCATTAATTACTATATGCATTACCTTCTTCAACCTCCTCCATAATCCTATTATCTACATTTTACAGATGAGGGACTTAAGGCAGAAAGATGTCAAGTATCTTGCCAGAGCTCACACCACAAGTGGTTGTGCCGACCATGGATTCAGCACTGGGGCCCGTGTATAAGCAATCATAGGAACACAGAAAGGCGTGGGGCAAACTAGTCATCTAAACAAATGTCTTTAAGAAAGTGCTCTCTGTACTGAGAAATCTGAATGGGTAGTGTGTGAGGGATAAAAAGGGAGATAATTTGGGGAAGGATTTATTAGGATTTACTTCATTGAGGAGAAAAGGAAAGCTGGACAGAAGGGAATAGAAGTGCCAACAGAAGGAATATTTTGAGCAAAGGCAAAGAAGGGTGAGAGAGCAAAGCATATTCTGGAAAGATGGTGAATGTGGGTTGGGATGAGTGGCAGGTAAGATGAGAAGTGAAGAGCAGAGGAGTGAGCTCATGGAAGGATTTGCATGCTAGGCGGCACTCTTGGGTCACCGGTCCTGGGGCAATGGGGAACCATCAGAGCTCTAAAGAGAGGAATGACATGAACAAAACAGAAAAAGCTGGTCAGTCATGGCCAAAATTTGGAATAAAAGAGCCTAGGACATCCATTGCGCCATTGAAACTCAGTCCACTGTCATTGAAGGAGACTTTTCCCCTTACTTATGCTCAAAAGAAATCAACACCAGTTAGACTTAGCCTCAGCTGAGCCCGTGGTCACCAGCAAAAAGCCATCCGGGCTCAGTGCTGGCACAGATGTCAGGGGCACTTAGAATTCCAGCCTGAGCTAGCATACCCATTATATGCTGAGTGATCAGGGAACGTGACAGATTCAGGCATCATCGCATCTCTCCACAAAGTGAAAGTTCACAGTACAGGTAAATAGAAAGGTAAAAGGGTCAATCATGATGACTGTGTGAAGCACCAAAAAAGAGCTGACCTTTTTCTTGACCTGCATGAAGTGCATTGTGAGAGGATGACTGATAGCATATGGGATGGTAATGCTGAAACAACCCTTGGGAATTCATGATCGGCCAATATTCTGCTGTTATTATTGATGATGAGCTTTTAATATCCTATGATAGCTCTCAACCCTAGCTGAACATTAGGATTACCTAGAGAGCTTTTGAAAACCTTCCTGAGAAACCAACCCAGACCTATTATATCAAAATATCTATAGGAGGGGCCTGAGCTTCAGTTTGTTTTTTTCAAAGAAATTATTGTTAAAAAATATCCCTCTATAAATTGATGTCAAATATATGATAAGATTTCTTGGCCATCCTGATAGTGAGTGACAAAATAATTCCTTTCAGAATGGGAGTGAAATGTGATGGGAAGAATGAGGAAAGTCAAGGGCTTTCGAATGAGCTCTGTAAACTGAAGTCTCTCATCTTTCCCTTACCAGCTGTGCAGAACAAGTTACTTAACTTCATTGAGTTGCTCTTTCATTTGCAAAATCAGGATAATGTGGCCCACTTGCGGATTGTGGCAGGAACTAAATGCACGTGTAGTGCCTGACACAATCGTTGGTTCTCAACCAAAACCAGCCTTGATGGTAACTATCTCTAGAAAACAAAGAAAGACAAAGAATCAAGATGTGTGTAGTGGCTGCTACTTAGATATGAGACTTGCAGCCTGACAGAGCTAATTGTTTAAACCCTCCGGGTCTAATTCCTCATCAAGTTTCCACAAATTGAAAAAGTTGAGCTGACAGTTCTCTGAGGTAACTGTCATCTCTAATGTTCTGTTGTGTTCAAAGAGTAGCAACAGGCTGGAAAGGATAAAACTCTCATCAGGAACTTACCAAATACTATTGTCTTGAGATTGACAAAGAAAAAAGCAGAAGAAAAGGAGCAGAAAATCCTGCAAGGTGTGAGTAGCTCCTGAGCTGAAGTCAGCCGTTCCCTGACCACATCTGAAGTAGATGTCTACGTTGCTTCTCTGCTCAAGGCATGAATCCACCTGTATTCCCAGCGCCTTCTGACCTAATTAGGCACTTGTCAGGCATCGTTAAGTAGTGATCTAGTCATGAAGCCATAAGATGTGCATTAACTAGAAGTCAGAGAAGCAAATTCTACCTATTGCTCCAATACCAACTGGGTGGAGGTCACAACTTTTCTATATCTTCTAAGTTTCCCTCTACAAAATGGGAATGCTAATTTCTAGGTGCAAATGGTTCAAAATTACCTCCTCTGGGTTCACTAGGCTGGCAAATAAGTATCAGACAGACTGATAATAGAAAGCATCAAATAGTTGTTCAACACAAATTAAACACGTATTAAACCTTCAGGCCAGTGGGTGGCACTCATAGCCAGCTTGATGGTGAAAGGTAAAGCTTTCTAGGTTCCACCCCCTGACTTCCTGAACAGACTGCTGTGAGCGGTAAGCAGGACCACCATGTTGACCTTAAAAGACTGAACACAGGCTTCACTTGCTTTTCCAGTTCAGATGACATGGCTGGTAGGGCATCTGCCCACATGCCAGTCCATTTACAATTACTCTTTTTTTTCTCCTCCTGCTCCTCTTTGCCCCCCTCCATCACCACCCCACCTCTTTTTACTCCCCTTGTAAACCTACCTATTTTTTGTTTCTCTCTGTGTATCTGCTTTTGGGTCTTGTCCTGTGTTTTTAAACATGTGGGTGAGGACTAACATCCCAAGCCACCCCTTATCCTCCAGGGCTTTCCTGGGACACCTCCTATATACAAGGACGAGAACCACCATTGATGCCAAGACACTCATTTCCAGTTAGGGAATCAAAACTGATTCCAGGCAAAACCCAAGGCATTTCCAGAGACCCTAAACTGATGAGGGGAAAAGCCCAAGTTGCCTGTTCTAAGGGTCTGTGCCATCTGCACACATATATGCTAAGTAACCAATGGTGTGCTCAAAGGTGGTATTTAATTGGTTAAATTAGAGCTGCAGACAGCAGGGGGAGGCAGCCAAGGGAGCCCCCAAAATGGCAGAAGTGAGAAGCAAGTTGCCCCAAGGAAGGGACAGCAGACGTAGGAGACATTCCCACCTACCAGCAGGAATGTAGGAGGCCCACACGGAGTCTGGCATAATGTCCCCGCTTGGCTCACCTAGTCCACTTTTTAACATCCACCAGTCAGCCCTGAGCCACCTCTCAGGTCCAGCTGTCCTTAATCAGGAAGTCATGGGGGTAGAGCAGGAGACTCACGGGGTTCGTGGCCTGATTAAGATTCCCTCAGCTGTCTTAGTTCAGAAGTCACAAGACACATGGCTCTTACAGCGTGACTGAGTAACTAGCTCATGTGGCTTCAGACACCATCTTAAATAGCTAAGACCGAAAGGGTTTGCAGGAGGAGAAAAGGAAGGTCAGTTAGGGAGCTTTGCTGGAAAGGCACAACAGTCAAAGATACACAGATTTGAGTTCTGCTTTCTGCTCCATTGAAAAGAGAACAGGATATTGGGTCTTCCTGGCCCACAGAAGTTCATATGTAAATATCTTTTGCAAAAGAAGCCTTCAGAGCCCCTCCCATTAAATCAGTCTTTTGCCAAAGACATGTTTGGGGGTGACATTTTGCTCCCCAACAATATCTACCTTCTACCCAGTAATCTTGGGAAGGTAAATGACTCTGAATTAGTAAAATGAATTTTAGATGAGAAAATGAAGGCACTCTGAACCAGTCTCAGACAGACTTCAGGAGACCAGAAATCTCTACAACTATTCTCATTAAATGAGGTCTTCAATTTTGCAAACTAAAGGCAACTTCAGAAAGTTATTGTCATGCTGATGACTGGAACAGAAAGCAGGACATGGATAACTGGTCTCCTTAAAATGCCCCTTGCTAACCTGCTGAATATTTTAAGCAGAGAGCTACAACATCCCTTGAGGCTGAGGAGAAGCTTCTGTTCCTATGTAAGTCCTTAACCTTTCCATAACTGAAGTAGAAATCAAGTCCTAAACTTCCCTTTTACTAATCAGAGAAGCAGTCGCTGCTCCCCCTTTTATGACCTATAAGAATGTAGTTTTGGGGGTTTCGTTCAGTTGTGGGGGGGTTTCATTCAGACCTCTCTAAGAATCTTATCTTTACTCAGAGTAAGGAGGAGGTAACCCCTCCCCATCTTTGCCACCCCGGGCCCCTAAGCACAGGGTAAGCATGCCTAGTCTAACTCATTAATTTTTAGAATTTACAGCCACGTAAATTTGCCATATGTATGTTATAAAATTTTGGCCTTTTCTCCTAATCTGTCTGATATTAATTTATTCCTCTGTTAGCCTTAGAAGAACTCAGATGGGATGGGGAAACTTCCCCTTGAGCCCTGACATGCTATCTCAGACAGTCCCTTGGAGAGCTTTGGAATCCCCCCCAGGGTTCTCCAGCTTCACGCAGCTCTGGAATCCACAGCAGTCTGAGGGAATGTTTTACAGTTAAATTTGCATACATTAGCATTATCAAGAATACAGAATGGTCCTAGTATTCTGTAAGCAGCCTCAGCTAAAACAGGCTGTCAGTCAACTGCCTCCAGGCTTGGCAGCATCTACTTTGTTGGCAGAGAGAACATTCCAACCTGCTTTTTCCTGTCATGTTTTTGACAAACATTATCATAAGCCAGGTGCCTTTTTGAGCTGTCACCTCATCTCAGGCATCTGCCATATCTATCCAGTGGTGCACCCATTGAGAACTGGGGACATTGTTTCAGTAGCTAATTATCCAAGTTAAATGAACATATAAATTCATTCTTAATCCAACTTTCCATTTCTTTTTTTTTCCAGCTGCTAATAGAGGAAGCAGTCAGTGGTGTGTTATGAATGGATGGTGTGTGAGGTTATGTCTTAACAAAAAACACATGTCTGTGCAGATTTTTACAGTCAACAACTATGAGAATTCTGACAATTTACGAAGTATCCACAACACATCCAAAATAGTACGATTGTATTTAGTAATCTTGAGAGATTGAGTACACATGTGAAAAGTTGTGCTTTTTAAAAGGTTTTAAAATGCATTTGCAACTAGAGTGAAATATATCTGAGAGTCACAGGATACTGCTGCTGGCCGCCCTGTGGGAATCTCAGCCCTTGACCATGACCTCATCTCCCTTAAATTCCCCAGATCAAAACTTTGTACAGGATAAGCAGTATGTCCTGGGTAAATGCTTCCATACATGCTTTATTTTTTTTTTAAGATTTATTTATTTATGCATAAAAGTGGGGTGTAGGCCAGAGGTGTGGGGTGGTGAGAGGATTCACCAGAGACATAGTGGGGAGCGGAACAGGCGGATGTACTGAAATACACTGCTGAGAGGAGCAGTGGGCGAGGCAAGAGAGGTCTGCTGTGCCATGAGGGAATCTCCCTGGCCGGGCATTGAACTCCCGAAGCAGTTGCCAACAGCACCACAGCTCCACAGCACCACAGCACTGCACTTAACCTGCTGCGCCACCAGGGAGGCCCGCAACATGCTTTATTTCAAAATAAATGGAAATGGAAACTGTTTGACTTTTAAAAGGAGAACTTCAGATTTGCAATCTACCCAGTCAGCCTGCACCCCTTAAGTGACCAAGCTTTAATCACAGAAACTATAGCATTATGCTTCAGACCATGACTTTGCACTCAGCAAAATTGTTTAGAACAACTCCCCAGAAAGGATAAAAGAGAAGAATCAAGTAAAAGCGCTCAGAGCAGGCCAGCTCAGAGCTGGCATGTCCATCCTTGGGAGCTAAGACCATCTGAGGCCCTGGAGGTGAAGGGGAAGCCCTATCCTTACCATACTTGGGGAAGAAATTTCTATTCCTTTAGTCATCTAGAAGAAGACTGGGAGTATCATCCAAATGTTTAACTCCAGAAATGACCTCTAAGTCTGAGAATCCTACCTACATTGTAGGGTAAACATGAGTCACCTTCTTTTCTGATTGTGTGAGGCCCCCTCCCGCCTCCTTGACAACCTCAGCCTCTACCCCATTCCTTAGTTTAAGATATAAGCCCTCTTCTCCCAGACTTAAAATGGAATCCTCATCATCTATATACATTTCCCTTTAGGTATATTTTTAAATTGATCTTTTTCTCTAGCCAGCCTGTGTGATTTGTTTGACCAACTGTTTTGATTATTTGACCCGCCTGAAAAAAACCTAGAGGGGTACAGGGATCTTTCTCCTATACCCTGCACAAGCCACCTAGGCTAGCCTGTGGTGATTTCAATGTCTGTTATAAGGACAAGGAAGGTGGGGGGAGGAGATGTGACTATTAAATAATTAACAGTTAGCAGTGTTCCCCACCCGCAACACTGAAGCTGATGTGACAGGACCCTGCTTTAAAACAAGATAACGCCTCCTTCATATAACTAATTCATTCATGAGAGCAAACTGGTCCTGAACTTTGGGGAAGGCCAACAGTAAACTCTGCGATGCAGAAAGAACAGCCAAAGTAGAAAGAACCCTGTCAAAGCAGAAGCCAAGTGTCATCTTTTCAGCAGAAGGGCTGGATGACCAGCGCTCACGTGCCAAGCACACCAAGTAGGCACAAGATGGGCACTTTGGCAGATATTCAAGGTGCTCATATTCTGCAGAGCCTTGCTAATTTATGTGGTGAGGAAGAATTGTGTTAATTAATAGGAAATATGTGTGAAGAAAATTAGAATCACACAATAAATGCCATTCTGCTCTAAGGCCAGGGGATTTGGGTCTTCTGTAGGGCTGGGTGGGGGAACAGAATATTGGGAGTGAAGCCCAGACCCACAAATCACTCTCTTGTGCTGACATCCTTGCCCTTTCATTGGCCAATGACTCTGGAGTTGTTAGGGGAGAGACCATGTTCCCTGCACCCACTTAATGAAGGGCGGAACTGAGCAGCCAGGTGACGCTCTGTAACAGGGAAGGCAGGTGGGCTCAAAGAGAAGCACTTGCTTCTCATCTTGGAACTTGCACAAGGGTCTGGGGGACTTGAAGGAGACCTGTGGAGAGACATGTGGGGAGGCTGATAACTGCAGCCGCCATCTTGATTTGTACTTTGATTTTGCTCCTTTTGTCCCAGACTTGCCTGACCTCTTTCACCACTTTTCTATGGTTCCCCTCCAGAACGTGCCTTAGACATGCGGCAAGTTTTTAAGTATCAGCAGCCCCACTTTGGGCCAACCCTATTTGTCTGGACATTAACACACAAGGGTAACTCTTGGGTGTTTTATTGATTGGGATGCTAATATCTTTTCTTCTCTATGCATAATAACTATTAAAAATTAAAATTTGGGGTGCTTCACTAGTGGTACAAGTGGTTAAGTCTCAGGACTATGAAGCTATCTGCCGCCACTGCAGCATGAGTTCAATACCTGGCCAGGGAGCTTCCCACATGGTGCAGCAGACCTCTCCTACCTTGCCTGCTGCTCCCCTCAGCAGTGTATTTCAGTCAATCTGCCTATTCTGCTCCCCACTCTGTCTTGGTGAATTCTCTCACCCCCTGCACCTCTGGCCTACACCCCAGCTCTTGTATGCATAAATAAATCTTTTTTAAAAAATTAAGATTTGTTCATACTGAGTCCCCTTTGTCTTTGTGTGCACTAATTGTCGAACCCTCTCTAGAGTATGCAAGTTTGGGGTGCCCCCTGGTCGTGCACTAACATATTAACTATTCATTGACTGCTTCTGGCCACAGAGGTTTATTGAAAAGCTCAGTGTCCTATGGCTGGTGTTTCAGGCCTGATTCTAAGCTCTGGAGGTGTAGAAAATAACGATAGACCTGGTTCTTGGCCTCAGCAAGCCATTGATCAAAGTTTAACAGGAGAGGAGACTACTCTGCCTATGGGCATCAAGAAAATGAGCCCCATTCTGACAGGTGGAGGAAGGTAGTAGAGATTTCTTGGAGAAAAGGCTCTGTCCTCACTCTTCTCTGATAGCTCGGCCATTCCCCACAGCTCTTGATGAAGGGACAGGATGTTCTCTGGTCACAGCTGGTAACTGAGCCAGATAAGGGACTCAAGAAAGGTTAAGTCTGTCTTAAGAATTAGAATCACAGCCCAGAGACAAAGATCCCAGGCACTGTGGCTGAGAAACGAGAGGGCTGGTGCTGTAAACAGGGATGTAGAGTTAGGAGGAAGGGCTCTAATCTGGTGACCCTTGCAATTTCTATGTATTCATCATATTGGGGAGAAGAAATTTCCCCCTGCCTCTCTGGGTTCTTCTCAACTAGGAAAGTAATCAAATTAACCTAAAACAGATTATCGGATAAAAACAAATTTAATTACAAATGTAAGGAGAATCTGCATAGAAATGGAGAGTCCAAAACCAGCAGGTCAAAATGGGGATATATATCCCGAGCTGAGGAAAGGGAGAGGGAGCTGGGACTTCAATGAGAGAGGGAGGGGACACCTTTGATGAGGAGATGGTGATGCATATGGACAAAGAACAGATGCTCTGTGTCAAGACTTTGCCCTGCCATACAGATAGGCTTTTCTAATAGAAAGGTTATTTCCGGCAATAACCCTAATTCTGGGTAAGCACCCCAATTTTCATTCCTCTAGGTAGTTAAGAGAGTGGTAAATATATCTCGAGAGCTTACAGGACCTCTATTGACCTCAAACTGAAATAACACACATGCCAAGTGACATGTCTCAGAAAGGGCTGTTCCAAACACTTTGAATAGGCCTCCTGGCATTTTCTTACCCCCCATCATAGGCACTGAGGCCCTCCCCACTGTCCAACATACAGGTACAGTGTGTGACTAAGGAGCTGAAGATTTTTTAAATCCTTCCGGTAAGACACTGCTCTTATGACCTCGGTCTAATTCACTCCAGCTTATAGCTACCACAGCTTCTGTTTTCCCAAAAAGAGTTCTGGAAATATTACCTGGTAGATGCTTCCTGAGCAATGACTCAACACAGTGTAATCAATCTTCCTGTGACTTCTAAGAATCTGTACTTTTGAATAGTCAGCTGACATTTCTTCCTAAGATGTTCCCTTATGATGCCTTGGAAGCTGCTTTTTAATCTTCAACGATTTTCCATTTGTCTTACATAGGTTATATACAATGTATCATAAATTCTTATCTGATATAGTTTCTCTGTGAAGGGGCACTGTCAGGGAGCACGGTTCAAATATCTCTTGTCTCAGTTAGAAAAGTGTGAGCAAGGACCATGCAATGTTCTTTTTAAATCCCTAATAGTTGATCAATTTAATGAGAGAATAAGCACTTCATAAACAAATGAAAGCCAAGTCCTTTGGTGCTCATCAGCTTGTCAGAACAAGAAAGACCTCGCTAAGCTTCAGCTGACACATTCTTTTGCACATGAGCCCCCCAACCCCCTCTACTCCAGGGAGGGCTAAAGGCCCTAAGGTCAGATTATCAGCACAGGAAGAGAAACTTGAGGGTTGAAAAAGACCATCTGTATTTCAGAAGAGGAAACTGAGGCCCAGAGAAATCCCTTCCCCCACATCATGGAGTTAGTGAGTGGCACCCTCTCTCTCTCTCTCTCTCTCTCTCTCTCTCTCTCTCTCTCTCTCAGTTGGCCCATGCGGCCTCTATAAAATACGTGCTTTTGCTTATGATGAGATGAAGTGGAAACAAGTCTGACTTTTACCCTTCCTCTACTTTTCTTTCCAGACTGTAAAATGTGTGGACTGGGGTTTCTGATGGATTTACTGCCCCTGCTTTCAGAAGCCCATTAGCCAGGCCCACTCTTATCTTGGTCAAGCTTCTGGTCACAGAGTTTAGCCCAGCACTGAGCTGAAATTATTGGGTACAGAGCTTCTCAAGATTGTTCTCCTTTAAACCACTTTTCTCTGCATCACACTACCTCCTTCCTCCCTCCCCCACTCCCAGACCCACCACATCACCTCCTCAAAGAAAATGGCCCCAGGATCCCTAAAACGAGGTCCCAGCATTACCTAATCTAGTTTGTTCTGCTCCCTGACAGTGATCCTTCACACACAAAACACGCTGGGGTGTGGTGGGGGTGTCACAGAACCAGTTGCACTACCTCAGACAAGGCGCATTATGCAAAGCAGGCACAAGATAGACAGTTTGGCAGGACTTCAGTTACCTCGGTTCATGGGAACTCCCGCCAGCATCGACAGAGGAAGCAGTGAGTTAATTAATGGGAAATTCATGTGAAGGTGCATGCCACATTTCATATCAAAGCCACTCTCAGGAAACAGGAACCTGAGGAGAGTCACGGTATTAGGCAAATCGGGGGTGTTTGTGAAGGAAGAGGTGGTCCTGTCTTTCCTCTAGAGAATGGCACAATCTCTCTGTCCCCCCCTTTCCCCAACACTGGTGAGACACTTTCCTCTTTATTGTCTCCCACAACAGTGGAAATGAGTCTTTTCAGGGTATTCAGTGCCAGCAGAACCCACCTCTGCAGAGCCATGCACAGCCTTGGTTTCACATCTGACTGTGAATATGTTGGCTATAAGGAAGCGGCTCAGCCCCCACACCCCCTAACCTGCCCTGTGCCTCCTCCCTCAGCACCTCCCAGCCCTCACAGTACTGTGGTTTCTCTGTGAATAGCCAACCAGACATCCAGCTCTGATCATGCTGAAAGTCAACTGCTGCTCACAAGTGTCTCTCCCACAGGACTGTGCCTTCCCTTAGGACACAGCCCTGCCCTGAGCACTGGCCCGCAGTGGGCAGTTCTTACCCGTGCTGAATAGATGAATGGAAGAATGAATGACTGAATTCCCAGGATAGGCTCTGATAAACTCAGATTAAAGTAAAAATGAGCCAAGTGATAGTTCTCTAGAACACCTGCGTTCTCAAAGCCTTTCACCAAAGTAATGAAAGTAGTTAGAGTTTTAAGTACCAGGTTGTTGGGAGAGAGGGGGAAATCCTGTGGCAAATCGAGGACAGAAGTATACTGAAATTACCAAACCCAAGAAATAAGACAGCACATTGTAGAGAGTTTAAAATGAAAAATAAACCTGACCCAAGTTAATTTGTTTCTATTATCACATTTGCCATTAATTTTAAACCAAATGTCATTGATTAAATACCCTTCTGCCCAAAAAATCTTTAGCTGCTTTAAGTTTTAAGCAGTTGCCACAGTTTGTTGAGTATTAAAAATATATGTTTGTCAAATGATGACATTTTTTACAACATCATTCAATACATTGTATTACACATGGAGAGTTAAAGTAGAAATACAATTGGTCTCTGACACACAGACTTAGTTATACAAATTCCTCTAGAGAGTGTTTCTCAGTTCAGAATTTCTTGTGCTTTGGGTGAAGTTCATGTCTGCACTCTCCATAGTAGAGATTTGAGCAGTAGTTTCTAAACAAACAATGATAACACAGTGATTACAAAGATCTATTTGAATTTCAATCTTCTCACTCCATGTGACTATTTGGAGAATTTTTTTTAATTTTTTTTAAAAGATTTATTTATTTATGCATACAAGCTGGGGTACAGGCCAGAGGTGTGGGTCGGCGAGAGGGTTCACCAGAGACAGAGTGGGGAGCAGTACAGGCAGATTGACGGAAACACACTGCTGAGGGGAGCAGCGGGCGAGGCAGGAGAGGTCTGCTGCGCCATGTGGTACTCTCCCTGGCCAGGCATAGAACGCACACCGCTGCCAACAGCTCCACAGCGCAGCACTCAAACCGCTGCGCCACCAGGGAGGCCCTTGGAGAATTTTTTTTTTGTACTTAGTATTGCTATTTGGACTCAAACAGTGGGACAGTGAGAATTATAGATGTAATATTTTTTTGATAGCTGCAAACTTGAATTCATGTGTGAAATGCCTTGCTGAATTACAATTTTCCTTTTTAAATTGAGATATAATTGACCTATAACATATTAGTTTCAGGCATATAACATAATGATCTGATACATGTGTAAGTTCCAAAATGATGTATGTATTACAAAATGATATCTTTTAATGTTAAACTTATTTAGTTGGTAATTGTTTTGAAAATAAGGAAAGAATGCATAACAAAATAATGTCAATGGTATGATCAGAGTTGCCTAAATTATCCTATTTGCAGATTTTTCCATTTTTCTTAATATTCATTTACTACTTACTAAAAACTTATTTACATGAAATATTATTATATGAGAGAGAAGCCAAAGAATTAAACTTCAAAATGCTTGGTAGATAGAAAATCTGTTGAATAGTTGGAATAATTATGCTTTCCCCTCCCTTTTTGTACTGTAATATTTACTTTTAGTTTTTCTTTATTGACCCAAATATATTAAGAAAGCTCAAGAAAACTTTTACCATGTTTCTTTTCTGGACATTATTCTTTTTCTTTTAATTTTACAATCGTTCCTAGAAATAGTTTTGCTGCTGCATAGAGGAGGTGGTTATTAAAATATGATTCACTCTTGATGTTAAATATATCAGTAACACCACTGGGGAAATCTGGGGCACTAAAATAATACCATGAAATGATGCCTGCTCTCCAGAGCGCCTCTGCCCCCACAGTCACTGGTTAATCCCTCATCGGTCCTTTTCTAGCCCTTGTTTTACTTTTGTGATAGCATTTCTCACTCTCTGAATTCTCTGTTCTTTCTCTTTCCTCTCCTCCTCTTTGTTCTCTGCCTCTGTCTCTCTCTTTCACTCCCTTTCTTTTTCTGTCTCTCCCTGTCTCCTTTTCTCACCCCTCCAACTAGAATATGATGAGCTCAGAAGAATAGAGACTGTGCTTGTGCTCTGTATTGTGCATGGAAGATGCTTCAAGAACACCTAACTAGATAGTTTAATGAATTAGAAAACCTAAGGGAAAAGCCTACTGCGGTCTGGAAATGTTGACCCTCAGTACGGTACCTGGAGTCAAATTGGTTGGACCTTCTCCTGCAGACCGGCAAATTTCCACAGCACAGTATCCCTTGAATTAAGTTGCTATTTTTACTTAGCAGTGCTATGATAGCTCAAGTCAAGTTGCTAAGGGCAACATAATTTTGCTTTTTTCCATCTTCATCTACACTCCTCAAAAGAAGTTCAACACAGATCTTTTTAAAGGTGCAGGTGTGAAAAGTCCCCACGGGAAGAAAATGCCCCTAAACTATAGTCTTATATAATCTAACCACAATTATAAGGAGCTCAGTTCAGCAACTGGAACAAGTTTTTTTCAGCTAACACATTAGCAGATTTAAAAATATTTGCTTCTTAGTCATTTTATATTTTTTTATGGGATTCTTAGGGGGAAAAAATCTTTAAGACGTGATGATATAAAAAGAGATTTCCAGGCATTGTAATTTGCAATTCAAGTTGATTGGGGCAATAGAAAGGATCACAGGTAACTTATCACAGCATCTGTTACCGTGTTTGCTCTTAAGGTGAGGCTGACAGTGAGGATCTAGACTTGATAATCATCAATTACTCCCACTCCCACATCCCCACATTCAATCTCCAGTTTCCACAGGGTGTCTGACCCTGAAGAATTTCTCAAATCTAATCCTTCCTATCCATCTATTAATTGTGTTCTAGCTTCCCTGTCTTCATGTTATCCTCAATTCCCCAATCCCTTCTCTTCGGTCAACAATGCACCCAGGTCCCTTACCATCTAAAATGCTCCAATAGTTCTTCTTTGTCCAGAAAGTTTAGGATGCTCAATGAGCCACAAAAAAACTTTCCAAGTTAGAACCATCTCTTTCTTGTTCCTCGTCTTGCAGTTAATGATTTAACACAGCTTCTGCAGTTGTCCAGACGTCCCATGGTGGTCCTCACCTCAGTGTCTGTATATAGTTTGACCTTCTTCCCATAATGCCTTCACCAGCCCTCTATCCTCTGGATGATTCTTACTCACCCTAAACTGAAGTGTCACCTCCTCCAGGAAGACTCCTCAAAAATACTCCTCTGCCCAGTCAGAATCAGGTCCTTCCCTTCTAAATTCCCAATTCTATCATTCTCTGTATGTTGTCAAATTATAATTTTGTGCATATGAACCTGTTAATCTTATTAGACTGTAGACTTCCTGAGATCAGAAACAATATTGTACTCATTTTTATCTTAGTGCCTAGAACAGTGTCTGGCACATTGTTGGCAATTAATGTGTGATTATTGAATGAACTAAAAAAGTCAATGGCTAGATGATAAAACTTTTTTTTTCACTTAAGTATAGAGTCTTAGAAAAGTAGAAGAGTAGGGGCTTCCCTACTGGTGGCATAAGAGGTTACGTCTCAGCACTATGAAGTTATCCACAGCCGCTGCAGCATGAGTTCAATCCCCAGCCTGTGAACTTCCCACATGGTGCAGCAGACCTCTCCTGACTCACCCACTGCTCCCCTCAGCATTGTACTTCAGGGGATCCACCTGTTCTGCTCCCCACTCTGTCTCTGGTGAATCCTCTCACCGCCCCCTCACACCTCTGGCCTACACCCCAGCTCTTGTATGCATAAATAAAATAAATCTAAAAAGAAAAAAGAAAAGCCTAAGAGTAAAATTATGTTTAGCTACACATTTTAATAACTGTTTTATGTTAAAAACAAAGTCACATGAACATGAGGTCATTGGGGTCATTCTGGAAAGCATTTACCCCACAGCCACACCAACCCCTCTGAGTCTGGCTTTTGCAAGTTCCAGGAAGGAAATCCTTGCCCCACTTTGTGGAAGGAGAACGCCCTTCTCCAGGGTTGCTTATTTGATACTTCTTCTGGGCACCAAAATAACTTACTTATCACTGGATCGAGTTGCACCTCAGTTCAGAGCAAAATCAGAAACACAATGTGCTGGAGACAGGAAATGCTTGTTCTGGAATTCACTGAAATTGTAGTCTTGATCTGCAACCTTCTAGAGGACATATAATTTGTCCCCTGAAGTTAAATCTGTACTTCTGGGGGTGGGGGGAGGATTTTTCAACCTACAAATAAGCCATGCCCTCCTTCATCCCCCACCAGTATACTCACTTTACACTCTGACAGGCTCTTAGGGGTAGGAACAGATGTTTCCATAAAGTTTCCCAGTTACTCTAAGATGTCTTCAGCCCCACTGTGCCCAACACAACCCACTTGGACAACTGATCAGACCAACCTTGCTCCCATGAAGAGCTAGGCGCAGAACAGTGGCAGCAAGGTTTTTATGGGACTGGGTTCCTCACTGTTCCCCTTATGCAGCTCACCTCTCGCCTTTCTGCAGTGTTTCTCTTAGAGAAAAACATGAACTAGGAAGAAGTCACATCCTGGATTACTGGAAAGGATAAAATCAACCACTAGAAGAAAATGTGAATTCGAAATGAGGAAATGATTGCAGACTTGCCTGACATTGCACAACCCAAAGTAGGTTTTTCCTGTCTGGGACCATGCCAAGAATATGCCAAAGCTGCAATCAGGTGGTAAGGGCACAATTTTAACCCTTAACAAAGATCCCCAAGGGCAAGGAAGACAGAAATAGGGAATGATAGCAACTGCCTCCTGTCCCGCTGCAATAAAGCTGGGATTAGAAGGAAATTGTGCAGACACTGTGATAGAACAAGACTACTGTTGGCAGGTACTGTCTTCATAAAACACTTAGTCCCTCTATATGTCCAGAAACTCAGCTAGCAGGATGATCTAGGAATTTTCCCAACATCTTATTAAAAAATGTGAAAGAAAAGCATTGATTTGTTAGTCATTCTTTACTTGATGAACATTTACTGAATTTTCTTCATATGCCAACCACCTGGCTAGATCATAAATTCAAAGACCACATCCCTTTTGTCTACAACTATATCCCCCAAACTTAGTATGGTACCTGGCACATAGTAGGTACTCAGCAGAAGGTGCTTCTGAGTGAAACTGGTTACATTTTTATGAAAGAGCTATTTAAAGCCTAATAGCATACATCAAATGAAGAAGCATTTGATGGAGGAGATATAACTGCAAAATAAGATTAGAACTAGACCCACACAAGAAAGTGGGGGTAGAAGAAATCAACATAACCATTAGCACAATCCCTAGGTGCCAGCTTCTAAGTCACAAAGCATAGGTAGGAGCTAGACTGCAGTCTAGGGGCAAAGATATGGAGATTGAGCCCATTGTAGAATCTCCTCTTTTCTAATTCTAGTTAGTCAGTAAACAGCCATTTTCAAAGATGAGCCCCTCCCAACTGAAAGAAGGCTATATCAGTGCCATCCAAGCAAGAATTTGGGGCAGCCATTTTCT
This sequence comes from Scalopus aquaticus, assembly GCA_004024925.1. Taxonomy (NCBI): domain Eukaryota; kingdom Metazoa; phylum Chordata; class Mammalia; order Eulipotyphla; family Talpidae; genus Scalopus; species Scalopus aquaticus. The sequence goes on from PVIJ01000013.1 coordinate 123,454, forward strand.
CTGCCCACCTATGCTTGTGCAAGTGCTTTCCTTTACCAACTCTGTCACTCTGCAGGGCAGCGGCCTGCCTGTCTGCCCATGACCTACACCATGCAGGCTTCTCTTAGTAAACCTTCCCTCTCAGAGGGGCAGCTCTTCCTGTCCCTTGTGTCTGTACAAGTGTCCTCTTCCTTGTCCTAATAAACCTGTTCCTGAGGTATAACTGAATCTCTGTCTCGTGGAGAAACTTGTCACGTGCCACTGAAGGGAGCTCTGGTGAAACCTTTCCCAGAGTGAACCCAAGGACCCCGCTCTGCTCACAAATCCATCGATTCTAAAATGACATCACATTTATGAAAAAAAGGAAAGAGAATTCAGTGATGAAAGGGCGTCTGACATTTAAGCTAAGTCCACCCCCTTTGCACCCTCCCAGGTCAGCAAAGAAGAGCCTCCACTTCAGACTGGAGGGTATGGGGTTGCTAAGAACTCTAGCCTTTCTCTTCCCCAGTCCCAGTAGGAAGGCGCTATTCCTAGGAGGAGCAAGCGATCAGCCTTTCTCACTTTAGCTCCCTGTTGCAGACGCCAAAAGTGCAGTGGGCAGGGAAAAAGGCAGCAGCAAGTTGGGGGGCTGGTGACTCCCTAAAGCCTCTGCTCATGGGAAGTAGACTTTACTAGGCTTTATAGCGTGTGACTAAGGGGTACTCTGGGACCCCCAAACTTTCACTATCTAAAGGACTTCAGCCTCCCTACATGTCTCCTCCAAGTCCCTGACTCGAGTCCAAAGCTGAGAAGCAAGAGCCTTCTCCACGTGTCTCTGCAGAGCCCGCCAGCCTTCTTCACCTGCCGCGTAGTTCCACCCCTTGTCTCCCTAGCTAGTCCAAGGCAACTGCATGTGAAGGGGGGCAGGAACATGGTACCTCCCCCTTTTTGGAGATTCCTCTTACAGGTTCAATAGTTCTGCTAACACCGAGGCCCCCACTGCCACGGCCTGGTTTGCAGGGCAAGCTGGTCCATGCTAGGAGAAGAAGCCAAGAAGATCTCAGGCTACTGCCTCAACAAGTGGACAACCCCTAAAGTAGGAGCAGCAGCTGGAGAAAAGGGGGCCTTTAGTCCCCAAACCCTGGCTCAGAGATTTTGCCTGGGGCAGAGGGGGAGAAACAGGTCATAAAGCTCTTACTTACCCAGCCAAAAGAACAGACTTCATTTGCAACAGAGTGCAGAGAAATTCAAGCCTATGGGAATTCTTAAGAAGAGAGTAGAGTGATGGGAGGCAGTTGAGAAGAGGTTTGTGGTTTTAGTGAAGATTGAGGTGGAACTGCAGGCTGGAGAATTTTCTGCAAATAGCTGAGGAAGGAGAAGGCTAAATTCCTCCTGGGGTCAGAATAAATATCAAAAAGCTGCCTAGGGAACTGTCCTTCAAAGCTGAACATGATGGGTTTGTGTGGAGCAATTTACGCCTCTAGGGCATTGTGGAAAACAATGGGGATGGGCCTCCCTGGTGGCAATGGGTTAAGCCGCAAGCACTATGAAGCTATCCAGAGCCACTGCAGCACAAGTTCGATACCCAGCCAGGGAGATTCCCACGTGGCTCAGCAGACCTCTCCTGCCCTGCCTTGCCCGCTGCTCCCCTCAGCAGTGTACTTCAGTTGATCTCACCACCCCACACCTCTGGCCTACACCCCAGCTTGTATGCATAAATAAATAAATCTTTTTTTTTTTTTAAAGAAAACAATGGGGAGATTAATCTGCCAGCAACAGTGGAGCCTAATGTGGAGCAGTTAGGACAGAGAAGACTCCACCCTCCTACCCCTGCTGACTGGGCACACGGAAAGCTGGGCTCCCCCTGAGGGGCATCGGGACTTGACAAGGTGTTTTTAGGGCAGAAAGAAGAGAGGGGCCTGGGGAGCTCCACTGGAATCATCCAGCCAGTCACTAAAAAATTTAATGAGAAAATAGCAACATGCCCTAGGGCAGTGGAGTGGGGTGGGAGTACCCAGAATCATATCCAGTTTCCAACGAAAAAAGTAGAAGGCATACAAAGAAACAGGCAAGTCTGACCCATGTGTTAGGCAGGCGAGGAAAATAGCCCATGAGGGCCACCAGATGGTAGAAGGAACAGAAAAAGACTTCAAAGTAGCCACAATCTGTTCAAAGGACTAAAGAGAGGTATGATAATGTCACATGAAATAGAGGATATAGATAGACATTAAATAAGTTAATAAGGAAAGGAATGAAGGAAGGAATGAGCAGGCAAATGAAAGCATATAGCCTTTGAGCAGCAGGCTGATTCCTAATATTTGCAGAAACTAGGATTAGAGTGAAAATGGAGACCAGGATACCGTATATCTAAATATTTTAAAGTGATAAAGCAAACAAACAGTTAAATAGTTTTAGCCTCAGAATTTGAAAAAACGTGCTTTCATATGGCTCAGACACTCGAGCTGTGCTTGTAAACAGCCCAGCCCACCGAACTCGAGCTCCGTGTACCCCAGCCCTCCTCCGAGGCTGCCTTTGACCATCGAAGGCACCTCTGTCCTCACACACAGCTCACTGAGCAGGGAACCTCTGGTCTCAGTAAGCGCAGAGCAGAGTCTAGTTTAGAACAGCAGCAGTTCTCGAGTTTGAGCAGCCACCAGTGACCTAAAGGGCTGTCAAATTATTGAATCCTGGCCCCACCCCTCAGAATTGTTGATTCAGGGGGCCTCCCCGGTGGCGCAACTGGTTAAGTATCGGCCTATAAAGCTATCTGCAGCCACTGCAGCACAAATTTGATACCCGGCCATGGAGATTCCCACATGAGGTTTGTGCAGCAAACATCTCCTGTCTCCCCACTGCTCGCCTCAGCAGTGTACTTCAGTCAATCCACCTGTTCTGCTCCCCACTGTCTCTGGTGAATCCTCTCATCCCCACACCTTTGGCCTGCACCCAGTTCTTGTATGCATGCATAAATAAATCTTAAAAAAAAAAAATTGTTGACTCAGTAGTATGGAGTTGGGGACCAAAAATTTGCATCTAACAATTTCTTCGGTGATGTTGATGTCGTTTTAGAGTCAATGGATTTGAGAGCGGAGCGGGGTCCTTGGGTTCACTCTGGGAAAGGTTTCACCAGAGCTCCCTTTGGCAGCACGTGACAAGTTTCTCCATGGGACAAAGACTCAGTTATACTTAAGAACAGGTTTATTAGGAAAAGAAGTAAAGGACACTTGTACAGACACAAGCAGGCAGAAAGAGCTGCCCTGCTGAGGGGCAGGTTTGCTAAGAGAGGCCTGCATGGTGCAGGTCACGGGCAGACAGGAAGGCCGCTGCCCTGCGGAGTGACAGAGTTGGTAAAGGAAAGCACCTGCATAGGCACAGGTGGGCAGAGAAATGGCTGCCCCGAATTCTTGCCTGGATGGCACTGATATAGCCTTCTTTCAGTTGGGAGGGGCTCATCTTTAAAGATGGCTGTCTGTTTACTGGCTAACTAGAATTAGAAGAGACAGGAGATTCTACAATGGGCTCAATCTCCATATCTTTGGCCCTAGACACTGCAGTCTAGCTCCTACCTATGCTTTGTAACTTAGGAGCTGGCCCTTAAGGGATTGTGCTAATGGTTATGTTGATTTCTTCTACCCCCACTTTTTTGTGTGGGTCTAGTTCTAATCTTATTTTGCATTATATCTCCTCCATCAATGTGATGCTGTTGTTTGAAGGATAATATTCTGAGGATCTCTGGTCCAGAAGGAGAAGGGCTGTAGGCTCTGAGTGGACATAGCTCATTGCGCTTTGGGAAGGCTTCGGGGTAGGAAGACAGAACAGGCTCTTAAGCACAGGACCTTCCTGTCCAGTGCTACTCAGCAGCAGAGGGTATATACCAGGCAGCCTGGGAGATTTCGGGGATAACGGATAGGGAGGTGACTGAATCTCTGGATGCAGTCGTTTTTCAGCCCTGGAGTGTAATCAGATCAGGAGACATTCACTCCTAGCAGCAGACCAGCCACTTCACCCCAACCAAGTCCAACCACCAGGGACCCCAGGATGCCCTCATTCCCTCTACTGCCAGTCACGAGATGACACAGCCCCCGGGGTCAGCCAAGGTTTCAGCGAGAACAAGGACTGCTTTGTTCCCTTTGAGAATTGCTAACCAAATTCATTTGAGCACAAACCCTTTTTCTGGAGTATCATCTATTAACATCACGTGCAAGTATTTTGGGACCTGCAGTACTTCCCTGTTCTAACAGGAGATTCAACTGCCTCCCTCTTTTTTAAGCATTTGAAAAGATAACCACGTGAACAAATGAAATATCTCTTTTTTTCTCTTCCCAACTCCAGCTTGAGTTGTCAAATGACTAAGCTGGGGCAGCGGAAGACTAAAAACAAAACAATAGGATTAAATCAGTATCCTTTGTCCGCACCTACAAAGATAGCAGTTCTGCAAGAATTGAATAAACTCCACCCTGGCTAAATGTATTCTTATACAACAAATTGATTTTATGATAAAAATCTACAGCTCTAGTCTTATTTTACATGGGGTACACCAAAGCAGTAGGCTCCCTTGTCTAACAAACACACAAACAAATGAACAAGCTGTGCATTTTTCGACAGATTGCTATGACTAACATCTGGAAACACCAGTCGTGAACGAGCTGCCAAGATCCTAGTCTGCATCAGTGTACCCCTGGCTCATCCACAAAGTCATTCTCCTTTCAAACATCATTTCCTTCCCTATGATCAGGTCACCATTGTGCCCTCCCCTGGCATCTGAAGGCCCATCTTTCCCAGTCTCCTGGGAGCAGAGTGCTACGTGTTGGAAGGCAAAGGGTTAATGTGCAGTCTAACTTCTTGAAATAACCACCCCCCCTCCCCTAAATTTGCTCAAGGACATCCTCTAAATTCCTTTCCTCCAGCACTCTGTTTGCAAGCCCATAAATAGCTCCTCTTCAAACACACACTGAAGGCCCAGCCTAATAAAAGAGGTAAAACTGTTTCTGGGCTGAAGTGCTTATTGTATTTGCACAGGTCAGAGTTACAGTGTTCACTCTGATCTCAGTTTAAATAGAAGGCAAAGAACTGGAGTACAGCAATCTCATTCCTGAGATTCTCATGAAAAGGGGATTTTTCTCCATCCACTGCAACTGCATGTTAAATCCTGGAAGGCTGCCTGTTCTTCGCCAAGCACAGACCGAGATGCCCAGACAGCCTGGCTGGAAGAACAATGGAACATCTAGAGACACATGAGATAGAAATTAGAAAAAGAAAAGATTTTCTCTTTGCTGTGGGAACACACCTTGGATCACTAGCAAACAACAGAGGAGAAGAATTGTTCTTTAGGCTAAGAAGAGGCTAAGTGCTGTTTTTTCACTCCTATTTATAACTGACAGAACTGCTTACATCTCATCTATTTCAATCCTCTAATTTTACTAATAAGAAAGCCTAGACCTCAAGTTTTGAGCAGTTTGCCTTAAGTAGATATGTAGGTAGATAATCGGAGCAAGGGAGGGAGGAGGGAAAACCTACATAGGCAGGCAGGAGGGAAGGAGGTAGGAAGTAGGTAGTAGGAGGAGGTAAGCAGGTAGGAGATAGACAGGTGGGTCGGAGTGGGGGGTACTCCGCGAGGAACCAGGTCACCTCATCTGGCTATAGCTAGACCCCTTTAAAAGCACATTAAGAACTCAATAAAGGATTTAGACAATTCAAACATAGAAGTTTTTCAAGTCATTCTTAAAATAGGAGTATGGTTAGCTGAGCTAATTGGCTAAACTGTGAAAAAGAATATCATAGAGACTTTGGACGTAACCTTAAATAAATGATTTGCCAGTAACTCTTGCGAGAGTCTCTTATTTTCTTAACGATCCTAGAATTTTATATTTTAAAAAGCAAAGAAAGCGATTTTATGACTTTTTCCTAATACTTTACATGGAATTTCTCAGATTACCAGCAGCGTCAGTCTGGGCTGGGTCCTATCAGCAGTGCCTTCTGCTCGTGACACAGCATAAAGTGAATCTGGACATAACAAGTCACTCACTCTGGGGAAAAAAGAAACAAAAGGGAAAAGAAACTGGGATCCTTCCCTGAAGGAGAAAAAAAACCTCCCTATGGTTTGTGGCAGCAGCAGACACAGATGGCCTGTGAAAGACAAAGACTTCTCTGGAGCGGGGGAGTCTCCTTCAGAGACACAGCTCCCATTATTTCAGGAGGTCATTTAAGGATACATGTTCTTGGCTTCTGGACCTTGCACAGCAGATTTAGCCTGTTTGCCTAGTGCTGTCATCCACTAGAGGGAGACAGGGTCCTTCTGTGAATATCTACAGGGAAGCACTTCTTAAAAGGCAATGCAAACAGGATGGAAGTAAGTTGGGGGAGAATGAAGGTGTCACTTCTGCCTTGGGACACATCCCTGTTGGAGAACACTTCATTTATGAATTTAACTTTCCCTTCAACAAACCATGACTGAGGGGCCAAACCGTCTATGTCTGAAGTAGACAGTGAGGACACTGGACACCAACACACATAGAAGGGCCAGCCTACTTCCATTCTGGAATGATGTATGGAAAGTAGAAGTTTGTGATTTCAATGTACTAGTGGGATATACTAGTCAAGCCTCACCTCATTTCATGTCACCTAGTGATGACCTAAGCAGGTGTATCATGTGGACAGCTGTTGCTCCATCATCTCTGACCAGCCCCACTCTAAGGTAGTTAGCCCTTTTTGCAAGCAAACGAAGCAAGTCTCTCACCCCTTCAAAATTATAACTTCTTCCAGTAACCAATTAGTGCAATGTAAAGAGACATTTCTACCAATCCCTTATTAAAACACTAAGATATGTGGGGGGGGGGGGAAGTATTTGTTACAGTATATTTACCATAGCAAAATCAGAAAAAGACTGGCTGTGCCATACCAAGGGAATAGTAGAATAAATTATGATGAAGCCACAGAACGTACTATGCTGATGATTTAGAATCATGCTTTAATAATAATGTCAATAACATGAGAAATACTGTAAAACAGCTATAAGTGGAAAATAACATACTGTAGAACTGACATACAAAATGATATCAGCTGTTTTGTTTTAAAAATGCCAAAGCATTTAAATGCTAATTATACTATCTCTAAAAGATAGAGCTATAGGTGGATTATATTTTGTCTCCTGTTTTTGGTTATACTTATAAACCTATTAAAATAAATATTAGTTTTCTCATTAGGATGAATTTATAATTTCATAGGCCCATATTTTAGAGTATAGTCCCTGTTATAGAACCTTATTATAGAATTAATTTTATAGACCCTTATTCCTGAGAAAAGTGATAGTTTATTTTTTATAACTGTTAAAAAGGGAGTTTTAAATGGCTAACCAAGAACAAAGGATGGTTGGTAGGAGAATATGGGGGGGCAGTCATGTGGCAAAAGGGTCTCTGAGAAGGGGGTGAAAGATTGAGAAAGGTAGTGGTAGTGTTCTAAGACCTCCCTAGGGGAGGGCAGCCCTCGACCCAGCCAATCACTGTTCTCCCAGATGAAAAATGAGGGGGAAAAAAGGGATAAAATCTGATTAAAGATATAAAGATATTGCATAATGAAACCAATTCCTTTCATTAATAGATAAATTAATATGGAGTTTGAGATCTTCACTTTGAAGGCTTTACAATGCCAAGAAAACAGAAATATTCATTACTATTTAAAGTTTTCTTTTTATCCTGCTTTGCTCTGTTCAGATTGATTATGAGTGACCCAAAAACTGTTTAATAGGTTCTAAATGGTTTTATGTACTGCATGGAATTCATTTGATCATTTGCAGGTGCCTGTGAATAGGAGTGTTTTATAGAGAAAGCATTTGTATTATATACCAGGGAGCAAATATAGCTGGCATGGAAGAAAGGAAACATTTCTTGGTAAAGTGACATTTGCAAGAAATTACTACCTAGATGAAGGGGTGTTTCAAGCATATGCTATCATTTGGAAGAAAGCTTAGTGGTGTCTCTTCCAGGTGCAGGAAGCTTATACTCATCTAAGATCTTTGCTAAGCTATGGTTAATTCAGAGAGACAGAATCTGGGAGAGAAAGTTCTGGTCAGAGAGACACAAGAAACTATGATTGACTGAAAATGAACCTCTAGGATACTGAATATTGGTTTTCTGTTCTGCATAGAATTCTAAAAATCTGTAAGAGTCTAGACAACAATTGAAACAGCTACTCTCACAATCATATTGTATCTTAGCTGTAGAAAGGTCCTGTGGAATGAGAAAAAGGCAGGTTGCCAGACTTTGAAATATGGTGCACAGAGAAAGGAAGATTATGAAAATATAGGAAATAAAGACAGGATTTAAAAATGGACAGATTTGTGAGACTAATACGCAAAGATTACAAATTATAAGGGGAAAACACAGGGGAAGTTAAAGGGTAAAACAGCGAGTCCTGGCAGTTTAGTGAGAACTGAGCATCACCCATAGAAGAATCCTGAAATCATTCTCCATCTTGTGCCTTTGGGCCACGGCACTTAATGGGAGGAAAATGGAAACCATGAAACTGATCACATTGGCCAGTAAACTAATCTCTAGACTTTGAACTTGTAAATGTTCCTATGTGGTTCTCCAACTTTCTTATCTCTTTGTGGTGGATCTTGTTTGTCTGACTAGACTTAAAATGGTAAATGATTAACAGTTAGAAACTAAATGTCTAATCCTTTTGGCAGTTTCCCAAAACATACTTTCCCTAGTTGGCCAATATCATGCTGATTTTTCAGAGAAACTTTTCTTTCAAATTGTAAAATTGGTTCCTTTGAAAAGTGCATTTATGTACTTACTTGTTAATTTATTTAGCACAAAGTAGTGCTATGTATTGCTTCAGGGTAACACATCAGCCTCATCACGGTCTCCTTTGGAGACTTACTGTGGAGTCAGGGTGAGTCCAAGGCAAAGAGAAAACTATGAGAAGGGGCTTTCCTGGGGAAAATAAAAAATGATGACATTTCTGCTACTATAAGAGGGAAAATGACAACTGTCCTTCACATGCCTGGCTAGGGCTACAGTGATAATGATATGCCAAGTAGGAGCTGTGTGGTAGTTTCTTTGAGAAGATGCCTTAACATTTTGGTAATGTATGACAAGTATCATAGATGTATCTTAATACCATCATAACACTTAGATATTTGAACACTCTCTCACAACTAAAATTTAAATAAATTGCAAGAGTGTTCATGATCTTATCACCAGGCAACTAGAGGGCCCATCTACTATAGTCACCACCCCCTATAGGCTATACTTGCTTACAGGAACCAAGGCAGGATGCTAATAACCCCAGGACCAGACCAAAACAGTCATCCCCAAGATGGCGATGGGGTGTCATGTGCAAAAAGAGATGTGTGCAAAGGTGCCTAGTGTAAAAAGTCATCTGCGCATGACCCCTGGAGTCCACCCAGGCCCATGGCATACAATGCTTCAATCATAGAAGAACCTACATCCCCTTTGATCAGGAAGGTGTCTTGTGAGCATGCACTCACTCTTTCCATCCCTTGACCAGTAAATAAAGTTTCTGTGCTGAACTCAGCTTTGTAATGATTCTGAATAGGAAAAGAACCAGCCAAGGGCTTAGTCTAGGGCAGGTAACAAAATCAGACCTTTATGAAGGTCTGCTCCCTCCAAATGAAAAGGAAGAAACCAGTATCAGTACCAAATTCTTAAATATTAACATAAATTAGGCCAGGAATAAAAATTTATCTAAATGAATGATTTAAAGGCACAGAAACGTTTGAATAAGAGATAAGTACTATAGGGCCTCCCTGGTGGCGCAGTGGTTGGGTGCTGTGCTGTGGAGCTGTAGGCAGCGGTGATACAAGTCCAATGCCCGGCTGGGGAAATTCCCACATGGCGCAGCAGACCTCTCCTGCCTCACCCGCTGCTCCCCTCAGCAGTGTATTTCGGTCTCTCTGCCTGTTCTGCTCCCTGCGCTGTCTCTGGTGAACCCTCTCACCGCCCCATGCCTCTGGCTTGTACCCCAGCTTGTATGCATAAAATAAATAAATCTTTTTTTTAAAAAAGAGGTAAGTACTATAACCTAGAAAAATTAAATCATCCTCCACTGCCTTAGGTCAGGTTCCCTAAAAAGCAGAGCCTAAATGGGAATTCTTGTTCCAGTGATTTATTGACTTCTGCTCTCAGGAAAGGTGAGTAAGGGAAAAGAGCAGGTGGGGGGATGGGGTGAAAAAACTAAGCAAGAATCTAGTCTTAGCTGGAGACCAGCTTAAGTATAAGCCCCACTGGGATGCTCTGGAATACAAATTGCACCTGAATTAACTCCTACCTGGAGGTGAAAGCGCTGGCCTGTGCCCTCCATCATCGGCCAGGCTCTGTTAGCATGAGTGCACGGGCCACCAACTATATAGACTGGCTGGGGCAGGGTGAAGAGGCGTCTCCAGAATTCAGGCAGCTGTGAGTTGGCAGCTGCTGCGGGATGGATGCACTGACCCATAAACAGGCTCTTGGCAGGGCACAAATGGTACCCACTATACCGAGCAAGTGTTAGAACAGCATCCAGACCATGACTTGCTGCACAGAGTAGGACCTTGCCTGAGCAGCGCAGTAGGTAGATGTGATAGGAAGCTATTGTGGACACTCACTAGATCCAATCCTACCTCACCAGAATGAAACTCCTTCCTTTTTTGGAAGTGCAGAAGATGAAGTTAAACAGAGGATTCCCAGGTAGTAGGAATCAGACAATGTGGAGCAGACGCCTACTTACTCATCTAAGCTTTATAACACTGAACAAATTGCTCACTTTCTCTAAACCTCAGTTTCCTCATTTGTAAATTAGTAAGTATACATTTGTTCTTAGAGATAATAATACAACCTTAGTTAGGGAGTAAGCATTAAATAAGATCTTATATTTTAATGATCTTAACTCAATACTTGGCACATCGTAAAGCTCTATTAATGGGAGTTAATTAAATGAAGGCAATTTCCCAGCAATATGTATTTGATCAGAATCATAAAATAGCGCCACATCAATGGAAAATCCTATAATTAAGCCAATATCTAACATGCCAGATGTCTGCAGTATTTTGTAGGCCAAAAAGTGCTCTCGTATGTATGGTCTCATTGACCCTGTTTTACAGCTGAAGAAACAAGCCTCCACTCAGAAAGCACATCGGGAAAAGGCTTTGGCTCCACTAACACAAGCGGGAGGGGCCTTCCCATCTCTTTCTCCTTGCTCACAAAGTCTCATCAATTCCCAGGGAGCAGATTTGTCAGCTTTTCCAAGGGGTTGGGTGATAGCCAGATTTCATGTTGGAAAGTACTACTTAGTATTTTATTCCTCCTGAAATGAAAAAATAACTAAAGCAGCAAGGGGATATCACATATTCAGTGGTTTCCTTTAGGTTAAATGTTGATTTATCCTTGTTCCTGGTAGAACTAGTTTCATTGCCCACCCTTAGCAAATGGACTGGAGGAAATGGTAACTTTTAGTCTGAGAACCAGATTCCATAGTCCAAAAGCAGCAAGAGGCAGCAGGAGATGCAACCCAAATAACCTCTAGTTAGTCTTCCAACTCAGAAATTGGCCAACAGGAGCAGAAAAGCCCAAACTATGAACACACACTGCAAAGCAATGTGCCATTGATGTCACAGCAGTCATTTGGAAAAAGTGAGATTAAATCCTAGCTTTCTCTTCAAATAACTACTTGAAAGGCAAAACAACAACAACAAAAAATGTATTTTTTTTCTTTTTACAACTACATGGTAGGTGACAACTAATATTTTCCCTACTGATTTTTTTTTTTTTTGAATGTCATGTAATCATTCCTGCAGTGAAGGTACAAGTTAGAACACAAATCAGTGCATGATATTTTTGGTCACAGTTTTCACTGGCAATGCATTCATAAGCTTTACAATTTTCTCTTCCAGGAACCTAGTCTTCATATTGGATCTGGATCATTTCTCTCAAATTTTTTCCTTATTTTGTCTTCAGGTAAAATAAAGAGCATTATATCACTAAATACAATTGGACAGTATAACTTTGCCTATGTGAAAACGTATTGCCCTGCTCCCTTTGGCAGCTTCATTTTGTAGAAAGCTCTTCCATTTTCTGAGCTAGAATATTCTCCACTGTGACTTCTACTTACAGGTTCTCACTCAGTGGGTCCCTCTGCTTTATGACAAGCTTTCATATTGAAAACATCTGGTGCCTCCTACACCTTCCTCACCAACCTCCAGACTGATCTTCATTCTTTCAAAGTAAATATTCTCAATGCTTTTTGGTAAAATAGGACAAAATTACCTTGTACTTCACTCATAAATACTTGTGGGTACTAAGTAAAGAAAGACTGAAAATCTGATTACAAACACACGTTTTTAACCCTACTCCCTACCACCTTTTTGCAACCAAAAGCCTAGAGAGTTTTTTCCACATCACTTTCTTTCTTACCCAGGACAGAAAAAGAACATAGATATTTGAACCAAAATATGTAATGAAATGCACTGAATATAGTTATTATAAGTGACTTCATATATGTTGTGTTTCATATGGACAATACCTTGCTTGGGTACAGAGTTCCCTGCAGTCAATGGAGGTTACCATGACATTTTCAATGATTCCACGTTCCACTGTCCTCCTTCCCATCCCCATTTAAAGAACAGAACCATATAGGTAACTTTGGAGACTATATGGTTCTCTACAATTACAGTAACATTTACCTTATACCTTAGCTTGACATTGAATAGTTTCCCCCAGATTTAATGGGAGAAATTATTCTATGGAAAGAAAAATTACTAAGGTTTCTATCTGAATATCATGATACTACATCAATATAGGTAAATAGATTTAAGAAACAATTAAAAGCAAAAGAGATCTACCATAGCCATAGCAGACACCTGTAGTAGGTCACAAAGAGCCACCACAGAGGAAGAGTTTCTCAATAGTGGGTGAGGTAACTTACTTAGCACTCAACTGAAAATAATTTTAAGGAGTGCCTCCCCGGTGGTGCAGCGGTTAAGTGCCGCACTGCGGAGCTTTCGGCAGCAGCGACGCAAGTTCGATGCCTGGCAAGGGAGATTCCCACATGGCGCTGCAGACCTCTCCTACCTTGCCGGCTGCTCCCCTCGGCAGTTTATTTCTGGCGATCTGCCTGTTCTGCTCCCCACTCTGTCTCTGGTGAACCCTCTCGCTGCTCCATGCCTCTGGCCTGTACCCCAGCTTGTATGCATAAATAAATAAGTCTTTTTAAAAAAAGATATTTTTAAGGAACAATGCAAATACTAAGGGGACCTAGATGGCATGCATGATGATTATCCTAGTGTCCTGAATTATATACAGAGCATGTATATAATATCCTATAGAGCTGGATCATTCCAATGCCTCTACTTAAAGATACACTGATGTGTTTTTTCCCAAAATGTTACATTATGTAGACTATCTTCTTAAATATCAAAAAATTATTCCAATTTCAGTGCTTAGAAGGAATTCAGATATTTGACTTTCTCACAGTTGCCAGTATTTTAGAATTCTCACAGTGTGGCTTAATCTAAGAAAATTCTATCCTCTTGAGCATTATTGCAGGGACTTTTTTTTTTTAAGTTTTAAGTCATTAGTCTTCATTTAGAATTTTAAGATTTTAGGTAAATTGTTAGCCAGACTTTGACTACTGGAACTTTCCTCTTCTTCCTTCTTATAGATAAGAAATCTTTTAGGCAATAAATGAAATTCTTATTTATTCAATACCAAAAAGGCAAGAATTGATACAACATAGCATTTTTTTACAGTCCATGCTATTTCCCTGGTTAACAAATTTATGGATCTTTATTACCTTACAATGCCTTAATTTTGCTATCCATCTGTTAAAATACTTGATGCCATTTTATTCACTCTCTTCCTGACATGGCATATTAGAAAAGGAAAAAAAAAAGGAATCTCAGTATAAGATTGGTAATGTTATTTTATCAACTTTATAAAACATGAACTATTTTTGAAAATTTAGTTTACTGTAAGCCTGTCCTAAGCATCATAAAGTGCATATTTTCAAAGAAGGAAAAATGCTTACAAAAACCCTATAATGGCTTATTTTTGTCCATGGCAATAAGGTCTTCTGATTATTTAGAGGCTTTGCCAGGAATTTTCATCTACATAACAAGATCCACAAGGTGTGATTAGTTGTCACATTTATAATGGAGAGCTATAGCATACTTATAGTTTGTTAAAGCCAAGGAAAATACAAAGGAAAGAATGACAATAAATCCTCTCTACATGCTTACAAGTGGAAACAAGGTCTTCATTGACCAAAACAAGGAGCCAAAAATGGGATAATTCGCAAATCTATTAAAACCTAGTTTACTGAGAATATCACATTTTAGCTGTTTCTTTTGATCTTCATTCTACTTGGTACTGAAAAGAGGCATCGTATTTTTAAGACACAGCTGTCATCCTATCCTAGGCACTTGCTGAATGGATGCAAACAAATATCTATAAAATAATGACAAGTAGATTCTTATAGACTATAAATATTTGTAATGATCTAGTCTTTCCTAAGGTAATATGAGTCTTTCTGCTTTTCCGAGGAAACCACAGAAAAAAATTGCTAAATGCTTGATCCAGTGTTGCCAGCTAATAAAAATGACAAGATCATTCTTGATAAGTAGATTAAATCTTTTTTTAACCTACTCAGATGATGTCTGCTTAGTGGAAAGCCCCTCCTGTGTTCCTCTGTGAGTAGGAGGATGCCCTAGAGGCAAAATGGGAATTTCCTGGTTACATAAAGTTTGTACACAGGCTATAGTTCAAGAATATTCTCCATTCAATGATGAATTGGCTGCTGAGAACTGGGAAAATGTAGCTTGGGTCTTGGATTTATTTAGGGGTTGGAGATTTTAAATTTCTCTGGAAGATTTTAAATTTTTTTCAGCATTCAATGACACTGAAACTAGAAATTCAATTCAGCTCCAGATTTACCTGATTTTTGGTTTTTGGTGACTTTTGGTTTAAACTTCTTCTGGTTCTAAAGTGGCCTTCTCAGTCATTCCTGTGCTTTCAGATTGTGTACTTAAACCCAACCATTTGATATTGTTACGGCAACTTTCCCAGAGAAATCAGGCGGCACTCAGAGAGGTGGAGAGAGAGATTTAATTGTCACGCCGGCGGGCCCAGTGGGATAAGTCCCAAAAATCTGAGCCCCGAATTACAGGAATTGCAGGTTTTTACACAGTTTGCATAAGGAAATTTACCTACCCCATCCATCATAAGCTTTATTGTTTAGGAAGGGGGTCAAGGTAACCATAGCTACTATTGTGGACAAGCAGTACAGAACAGAGACTTTTCCAGCAGCTTTCCGCCCCAGCAAGCAGCAGTATCCAAGCAGTGAACTTAGCAACTTCCTACTTCAATATGAATAATATGCAACTCTACCTCCATATTCCAATGGCCAAGCAAAAGTCTCACAGTATATATCGTCTCACCAATAACACTGTCCTTGATATTAGTTGCATGTAGATAAGAACATATATAAGTGATATAACAAAAGAGATAGAGGTCATTTAAAAATTAAAACATGTACTTAGAAGAGATAAGGATATTAAAATATAAAATGAATATGTGATAAAGCCTAACTATTCACTTGAGAATGTTTTATAAAACTTTATTTCTTGTATGGCATCATCACAGAATATTAGAGATAAACAGCATTTTATAGGCAAATATCTTTCCATATGGGTAAATCAACATACCATATTATTAGGCTCTTTGGAAGAAAAAAAAAGTGGACTGATTTTGAACTGTCAGAGAAGCGTTTCCATATACATTAAGTCCTCACTTAAAGTCATTGCTACTTCTTGGAATCTTGGATCCTAAGTGAAAGGACATATAATGAAAGCAGATACTTGAATAACGTTTTTTTTAATGTTTTGCTTAACGCCGGCCAAGTTTGTTTTTTCTCATCATCTTTACTCAAGGACTGTATTGAGCTAAATTCTGTAAGCAATTTCTAAATCAAACTTGCTCTACCCTCCTCCACACAAGCACCATTTGACCAATTAGATGGTGATTCTCAAAGTCCTTGCCGGAGCACCTCTTATGGGGCCACACATCCCTAGTCAGCTCAGCGATTTGTTTATCTATTCATTATTGAGTACCTATTATACACTAGGTACTAGGGAAGTTAAAATACAAAGTTCTGTCCTCAGACATTAGGTGGAGAGAAACACATAAAAAGGAATTTACTATAGAGTATAGTGTAGAGGTTGGCTAGATCCTCTACACATTATCTTGGTTTGGAGGTAGGATGGAGACCAGAGAAACTCCTTAGAAAAGAAGACACTTGGGCCTCCCTGGTGACACAACAGGT